>RJWM01003591.1:78080-111380 GCA_004363535.1 Dasyprocta punctata | reverse complement strand
AGTGGTGTAACTATCTGGTATATATATATGTTTTTTTCTTTTCCCTTCCTTCCTCTTCCCCTTGCCCCACCCTAGTTCCTCTTTCCTTTTGAACAACTTCTTCCACTTTCACAATGTCGATTGTACATTTTGGCCCTCATTTACTCGTTCAGTTTCTCAAGCTATTGATGTTTACGCATGTGAATCTGATTTATCTAACATGAGCATAGTCTCAAGTTGCCTTCATTTATATATAAATGTCTCAAGCTTATTCTTCTTTATGATTGAGTAGTACTCTATTGTATTACAAAACAACAAAACAAAACAAACAAATGAAAAGCATCTTTTTTATTCATTCCTCAGTTGATGGGCATTTGGGTTATTTCCAAGATTTTTTTTGCAATTTTTTTAAATTTTAAACAAAAGAAAAGTAAGAAACCAAAGCAAAACAACTTCACAACCAGCCAATAGGACAGTAACAATCATCAGCACATTGCATATTCTTATATTCACAGAAATTATTTAGGATAAAAGATATAGACATGAAACATCCAAAAAATTATTAGCACAAAACTTTTGCCTCAATGAATCAAGAGAAACCAGGTATATGACTATCCTTTTTTCTGTGATTGCTCTATTGTTTTCAAATAAACATTTCACATTAAAAATGAAATCTGAAGATGACCCTGAGAAAACTACTGTTCACTCAAAATTCTTTTTCTTTAACTGTCTTAACTAATTTTTTATGTACCTAGATTTTGTTTCAGTTCATCACGCAAGTGCAACAATGCAACAGTTACATATGTGTGACTTGCTTAGTTCACTGAGAAGTTTATCTTCAGCGCTCATCCATTTAAGAGTGAGAATGTCTAGTTTATTGTTCTTTATAGCTGAGTAGTATTCCATTATATAGAAATACCACATCTTTTTTATCCATTCCTCAGTCGAGGGGCATTTAGGTTGTTTCCAAGATCTAGCTATTATGAACTGGGCAGCTATAAACATAGGTGCACATATATTGCTGTGGTAGGGTGTTTTTAATTCTTTTGGGAAGACACTGAGAAGGGGAATAGCTGGGTTAAATGCAACCTCTAATACTAGTTTTCTGAGGAATCACCACACCGATTTTCACAATGGTGTACCAGTCCACCCTCCCACTAACAGTGAAAATGTGTTCCCCCACCACATCTCCTCCAGCGTTAGTTAATGTTTGATTTCTTGATAATAGGCATTCTTTCTGGGGTGAGATAGAATCTCAGTGTTGTTTTCATTTGCATCTCTTTAATGACCAATGATGTCGAAATTTTTTTATTTTATTTTGTTTTTTTTGATACCGAGGATCAAACTTATGACCTCGTGCTTGCTGGACAGGCACTGTGCCTCTAAACTATATCCCAGGCCAGATGTTGAATAGTTTTTATAGGCTGATTTGCCATTTGTATTTATTCATCTGAGAAGCCTGTATTTATCTCAGATACCCATTTTTGGATTGGATTTTTGATTTTGAGGAATATGATTTTTTTCCATCTTCTTGTGTTCTAAATATAAGTACTTCGTCTGAAGGACAATTGACTAAAATATTTCCCAACTCTGTGGGTTGCCTTTTCACGCTGTTGGTGATTTCTTTTACTGTGCAAAGTCTTTTTAATATAATGAGATCCCATTGATTGATTCTTTATATTATTTCCTGGTGATCAGGGTTTTGTTTATGAAATCTTTGCCTGCATATATGTCTTTAAGTGTTTTGCCTAATCTTCCAAAGTATTTAGTGTTTCTGTTTTAATATTTAGATCTTTGATCTGTTTTGACTTTAATTTAGTGTATGTTGATAGACATGGTCTAGTTTTTGTTTTCAGCATGTGGAAAGCCAGTTTCTCTTGCACCATTTATTAAAGAGACTATCATTTTTCCAGAGAATTTGTCTGACTCCTTTTTCAAAGATAAATTGGCTGAATATGTTTGGAGCTGTGATTTTTTCTACTGATCCTCAGGTTTGTTTTTGTTGTTGTTATTGTTGCTTATGTTTTGCTTTGTTTTGTTTTGTTTTCTGCTAGTACCATGCTGATTTTATTATAGTAGCTTTTAAATCTAATTTAAAGTCAGGAGTTCTGATGTTCCCTGACTTGCTTTGGTTGCCCAGAATTGTTTTTGTTATTTTAGGTCTTTTCAGTTTCCAAATGTATTTTAGGAATGTTTTGTCTAGTTTTGTGAATTATGATAGTGGTATTTTGATCGAGATTGCATTAAATCTGTATAACAATTTTGAGGGCTGTGGGTATAGCTCAGTGGCACAGAATCTGATTGGCAAGTGTGGGGTCCTGAGTTCAATTCCTGGTACACAAAAAAGTGGAGAGTATGGTCATTTTCAAATTTTCTCATATCCTCTTCAGTATCCTTTTTCAGAGTATCATAATTTTCAATATAGAGATCTTTCACTTTCTTTGTCACATTGATTCCTAAGTATTTCATTTTTTTGGATGCCATGTGAGGGGTGTGGTTTCCCTAATTTATCTCTCAATGAGTTTGTTCTTTATGTATATGAATTCTATTGATTTTGGAGTGTTGATTTTAAATCCAGATACACTACTGAATTTGATTATCGTTCTACATGCTTTTTGGTGGAGTTTCGGGGTCTTTTGTGTAGAGTGCCATGTCATTCACAAATAATGATACTTTAACATCTTCTTTTCCTATCCTTATTCCTTTTATTTCTTTCTCTTGCCTAATTGCTCTGGTTAATGTCTCCAGAACTGTATTATGTAAGAGTGGTGATAGTGGACATCCTTGTCTTGTCCCTGATTTTAGAGCAAAAGCTTTCAGTTTTTGACCACTTAGTATGATGTTAGCTGTTGGTTTGTTATAGATAGCTTTTATCAGATTGAGGTAAAGACTATCTATTCCAATTTTCTGTAGGGTTTTTGTCATGAGTGGGTGTAGGATTTTGTAAAATGCTTTTTCCGTGTCTATTGATATGACCATATGACTTTTTTCTTTGGTTCTGTTAGTATGATGTATTATATTTATTGATTTGTGTATGTTGAACCATCCTTGCATCCCTGGGATGAATCTTTCTGGCTCACAGTGTGTAACCTTGTTGATGATTTGCTGCATTCTGTTTAGCAGTATGTTATTGAGAATTTTTTCTACAGTGGACATTCACAGTTTCTATGTATTCCCCACTACCCACTATATATATATATATATATATATATATATATATATATATATATCTTAAAAATATATATCCATGAAATGTATATGTGTCTATATAACATTTTCTGGGGACAATATTTATGGGGAATATTTATGGGGAAATGACTACATAAAATAATTTCAAAAATTCATTGATCTGTGTTTGGCGGTCATTTCATGGATAAGAATGTGAATTTTGTCAAACTATATAAGGTTTGTGTAAACTAATCATGCAAGAATGTTAATGTCAGTGCAAACAATTACTATATAATCTTGAATTTTTATTATGGATGTATTTGGAGTCTTATTTTGTATACACCTTTCTTGAATAAAAACTCATGAGAAAAATTACCTCAGGTCTCATGACCCAAAATAATACATCTTATATGCAAGAAATTTATTTCTTATCTAACAGACATTTGGAGCCATATTTTATTGCTTCTACCCAAATTGGGTATGTGATGAGCAGAAGAGAAGAAAAATACAGACAATAAGTTGACAACTTTAGTATGTTTTGCCCATGGATAATAATTCAAAACATGGAATATATTTAAACATAACTATATATGTGGGGCTTTGGGAGATAAAGTTGATGGAGCTCCCATAAGCAAAATGGAATTAAAGTCTTTATAAAAAGACTCTAGAGAACTTCCTCACTACCTCCATCATGTGAGGACAGAGCCAGAGAACAGAAGCAGAAAGAGAGTTCCACCAGTCATTGAATCTGCTGGTGCATTAGTTGTGCAGTTCCCAGATTCCAAGACAGTGAACCATGCATTTCGGTTGTTTGTAAGCCACTTTGGGTGAACTAATTTGTTATAGCAGATCAAACAGACAAAGATAGATGAGATACAAAGAAAAAAAAATGAAGTATTTAGTTTAGTAAATGAGGAAAGTGCAGCCAAAGAAGTAACGTTCAGAGTGAGAAAGAGTTAAAGGATTCATTCCCAGCCAGTTTAGCTGATGTCTGCAGATATAGTGATGATGGCTTGGACAATATACTTTCTTTACTAATGCAATTACCATAGTTCTTAAATGTAAGTGTAAATGTAATACTGTACTCTAGGGATTGCAGTTGCATGGGTGATGGCCAAGAGAATGCAGTTACCCTTTCACCTTCACATCGTTCAACTCAATAAAATGAAATTAAAGTTGAGATAAAACAATAGAATTATTGCAGTATCATCAAGTCTTGCAGCCTGTCTTTTACAAATTTGACCTTTGCTACACTTCATCATTTTAAAATTGATAGATAATGTTCATAGAATCAAATAATTTTGAATATCTGAGGGTTATACGGTTGCTCAGCAAAATGGTTGTATATGTGTGGTTTTAAAAATCTTTCCATCTTTCTGGGCTGATGCCTTATGAAATATTGTCCTTGACAGTAACACCACTCTCTGGAGTTGGCAAAAATAAACTCTGTAGAATGTTTTAAAGAAAGAAATTCTATGTTATAATCTGTTTTGGGTAGGAGCTTTCAGTGAGATTCAGCATCACATCAGAATAAAATTTCATAAATATTAATTATGAAAGTTATTAATGCACTTCATTCCAGATGGGAAACTGAAAATAGCTCCATACCACAAACAACTAAATTTATATTTTGATTTTCCTCTTTCTTAATGTTGGTGAGCAAACTTATTTAATACAGAGACATTTTATCATATATTGCATCAGAGGTGAACCTATTGTTCAGAGAAAAGTTATAACTATAGATATGATGAAATAAATTTCTATCTTAGTTTTGCTTTCTTGTGTGATGAATAAAGTCTCAGCGTACTCACAACACTGGATTCATCATTAAAGTAATGAAAACTAATAAACATTATAATGGGCAGTAAAGTTAATATTTTCATTAATATATTATGACTGAAGTTATTTTAATCAAGTCAAGTTTTCTTTTTTTTCACCTGTAAATATAAATTTCTGGTTCCATTTACAAACTCAGGCTTAAAGTGTGGTACCTTACACCCTTCTTCTTTTTGACCTTAAAGTCAGGCTAACTTATTTTGCTTCTTCTTCTAACTGGTTTATTGAATGCAATGCAAAAATATTCTGGAGTCACTCGAATTTTCCCAATCCTGACTTTTTCATGCATATTGTCGTGGGTCTTCTTCTTATTCACTGGCTCCCAAACTTGATGTACTTCACTCAGCCACTTCCAGTTCAGTTGGCATTTCCAAATCTTAAATTATTAGCAGCCTAGGAATAAATTTGGTTTTTCTTACTATTTGAGTTCTCAGTAACAACCATCAACTTAATTTAATACTTTAGTCCCCTATACTGTGCTAAATTCCATATTGTAGTAAAGTACCCTTTAGTTAAACTAAATTCTTTAGTTTATCCTTGGTCATACAATCATTTACTGTCTTTGACACTAGCTGCCTCCTCTTTACCCTAATCACAAAGTAATGGAAAGAGACGAGTATAATGACAAGGAGAATTCCATGTTTTGGTTGAAATCTAAGGCAAAAGAAAATAGCTGATGTCTGAAATGTAGTGTACAATTCAATAATGTAATCACTCTTAGAGAAATACAATTTTTAAATAATGTACATTTTCCTCTAACTGCAAAAGATATCCAATTCTGTAATTTAGAAATAAAAGTGAATGTTTTTCCATCGATGTTTATTCTATCTTTATGGCACAGAGATGAACTCCTTCACCTTGAATGCTGTTCCATCATTCTTCATAATCACTACCCTCTAGCCTGCCAGGTATTGTACTGAAAATGAGCAAAAACAACTGTGTAAAAATAAGTAAAGAATTCTTAACAATTCAAAGATCTACTACAAAAAAAAAATCAACAAAGGACAATCAACAAATTAACAGAAGATAGCTCTGGTATAACTTGAATCAAAGACACACAGAAAACATAGAATGAGCCAATACATCACTTTTTAAGAATATTAACTAGTGCCTTGATTCACAGACTTGATTTTTTTCCCCCACAATTCTGGTCACAAACCAAATTGGATGATAACCAAATCAAATTCAATGGTTAAACATCAATGTGACCTTTAGTAAAATTTGATCTGGTTCTTGTTCATTTTGGTTCATGACCAAAATTGTGAGAGAATTAATTTTGTGAAACAAGGTAACAATGTATAGATTGAAAGAAAAATGTCTTTAAATATTCTGAGGCTCAGAAAAGAGAAAAATTTTAGGATTTAAAAATTATTCATTTGAATTGGTTGTCCCTTAAAAAAGAGAATGCCTTAAACTTGTATTCTGCCTCCAAAACTCAATATGTTGTATCAATGCATAAGAACTATACATCATAAGTATGAAATATTTTTAGGTCAGTTCACGTCAGGCATTTCATATCAGTTTTATCCAGTTAGATGGAAAGTAAAGAGATCAAGGGACTTTGATTCTTTTAAAGCCAGAGTTAAACAGAGACAATTCATAATTCTAAATAGCTTCTAGTGCAAATACTTGCTTTTGTGAAGTCTAGTTCTTTTTATGGCATTCATTTTCTGAGTTTCCACACAAGGATTGGGTTCTAACTTTTCCTTAAAAGACTTTACTCTTAGGAAAATTAGCTAAGTCACTATTTTTGCTAGCTATCTATTCTATTCATTTAATATCTTCTATTTTATCCGTGTAATAAAAGGTTCCTGTCAAGACTGTGCTAGTTTGCCTAACTATTCTTGAGAAATACGTGTACCTTGTCATTCTGTTAATGACTGAAATTGTTTGAAAGGGAAGGTGGAAGAAGAAAGGGAGTACACGTGATCAAGAAATATATATATGTTCTCCCAAACAGTTCATGTATTGCAAGCATACATTAATAAAAAAAAAAGCATTTCAGATACTATTTCTTCATCTATGGCCTGGTTCTTAATATTTAAATTTTGCTTCTTCCTTACAAAGAATTCATATGTTCTTACATATACTTTTGTTCTCATTTTTAAATTTAGAAATGTTAGTATGATCAAAAGATTATAAGCTCCATAAAACAAAGGTATAGCTAGATTGCAGTGTCAAATACACATAATAAATATGGTAAAACCTCTGTGGGCTTAGCTTTCAATATTATGAATGTAATTAGTGATTAAAAAATTAATATTTGTTTAAATATCAAAATCACATGCAGATTATTTAATTACTACATAGTTTTAAATGCTTTAAAATAACAGCACCTGATAAAACATCTTTGTATGAAATTAATTAGATGGCAATATATATTCTGGGAACTGGAATTCAGCTCAGTATTTGTCAGTGTAGCTCTTCTAGTCATTGTAAAACCAAGAAAAACTAACAAGTGGTGAAATAAAATAATGTTCATTTATTTTTAAATCTGAACTGAAACTGTAGCCATTTGAAAAGAAGCTCATATCTATTTTAAATTTGTTTCAATATTTAAGTTTCTAACTTTTAAATTATATGAATATTAGCAATGTTAATTCTCATTAAAAATTTGTGAGCAACCCAAGAATCTCAATAAATTGGAAGGTGTTTTGAAAACTAAAATGATATTTTCAAGAAAGTAAGAAAGAGAAGAAGGAATTTATCTTGCTATTTTTCTATATATTTGGTAATTTGTTGTTTAAAAGATTAAATACACTATTATGAAAAGTGTTTCAGCTTTAGGTACAGAGACTGTAAAGCCCTCAGGCAAGTTGTTTTAGCTTTTCCTTGGGCAATTTGCTTACATGTAAAATATAGGATAGTGATACGTTCCAGAGTGATCTAAGGATTTAAGTGTGACATAAAAGAGGGAAAAATATATTATTTAAATCTGATATTTAAAAAAGAAATGAAGAAAAAAGGAGGGAAGTGGGGGAGGGAAGGATGGAAGGTGGGAGGAAGGAAAGAAGGAAGAGAAGAGATAGAAAAAAAGAAAAAGTGCAAGTATTTTCTAATAAGCACTTACGTTACTTTCATACCTATTTTACTGATTTTCTGAAGAAAAAATTGACATTTATTCAGTGACTATTAAGTGCCTTCTATGGGTCAAACATGGTTCACATACTAGAAATATAAAAAGAATAAATAGTGATATATATCAAACAGTCTAATGGCAAACTAGAAACCATATCAGGTTTTGCAGCAGAGAGAATTTAAGAAGCTGAGATTACAGTTTCAAAAGCTGAAAAAACAAAACAGGAAGTCAGTGGTAACAAATAATAACAGTAAGAGGCCACTGCAAGTCATGGAGTTGAAAAACAGAAGCGAAAGTTGAAGCCCTTTGGATATGAGGTCTTGTGGAGCTGAAATTCAAACTTCTAAAAAGAAATGTAATAATTTCTGCTGGGCCCTTAAAGTACTGATCCTAAAGAACTGGAACTCACAATTCCCAGGAGAAGAGGCTTCTTGGTATCTCTGAGGGGTGCAATGAGGCCAGCTCTTGTAATGCCAAACTAAACTGGAGCGGGACCAAGAGTAAAGGGTCATTCTACCAGTGTGGCTACCATCCAGTCAAGAAGTGAGTCTTTTCTTTCTATATTCTAATTTTCCTCTAGTATTCTATAGGCAAACTTGTCAAAAATTAATAAAAACAGCCCACAAATAAAGGATGTAATTTGCAAGTTTCCATCCATAGCATTATTAAGACATAAAAAAGTAGATCTGGAGTAGTGGACAAGAGATAATGGATATGGACTCTAATCTCAAACTGTTCACTATTTACAGAAAAATACACCGTTACTATAATCAGGCAACTCCCAGTTTCACGTTATATGTAACTGCAAAGGAAGACAATTGTGTATTTAAATTGAATAATTTACACAGTGCCAAGTTTTGCAATTCACAATAAAAACAATTTTTAAATTCTATATGCTAACAGATGCTATATTTGGGTACCCAACTTCTCTATATATCAAATCTAATCAATTGCATTGCCTATTTACTTGAAATAAAATTTACCCGTTAATTCAAAGACCAAAAAATGATTTTGAGGTTGAATTAAATTTTTGTTGTGTATAAATTTCTAATAATGACTTAAAAATTAACTTTAATTCAAAACTTCTTACTTTAACATATTAATCAAAATAAAATCAATCTGTTTTCATTGATTCTCTACAAATCACTGTATAATGGTCCCACAAATTGCTGACAATAAATTGAGAATTGAAGATGGATGGATTTTTGTTACACTAACAATGTGTGATAACTTGTAAAATCTGACTTGCCTCTTGATTTTATGTACATTGATTCAACTTTCAGATTCTAGTAATTTGACAAATACCACTTCAATGTTTAAAATATATTGCACTGATTATATAGAAAAAATGCAAAAACAATCCTTGGTTTATCTGTTTTATTTATGAACAAGAGTAAAAATACATAAGGTCAATGCATTTTAAAGACAGTAAATTATACAATAAATTTAGGATATATTGTCAGACTTAATTAGGTTATACATTTCCTCATTTTATTGAATCTGATTATGTATTACATCAGAAATGAGAATTCCTAAGTGTATGTTACTTATTTGGTGACTTATTTCTTGTAATATTTTGTGATTTGTTCTTTGAATTTTGAATGAAAAATGTAAATGACCTAGGGACTGGATAAAAGAAAAACTAATTGTTTGACTATGACTTAGGTAACTAAATGTATTTTAACACAACTTGCCACAAACAGCACCTTCAAAGAAGACCGACCACTCCCTGCCTCTGTGACGTGTTCCAGTAATTCTAGTAATCAACAGAGATTGCAGAAAGAGCACTACAGATGCAGCTCTCGAGAGAGAAAAGCAGAGAGAGACAGAGAGACAGAGAGGAGAAAAAACACACCCCCAGTGACCTAATTCTTCCACATAGGCCCCACATTCTAATAACCTGCTGAGCTATGAACACACGGATGGATTAATTCATTGATAAGCTTAGTGCCCTCGTGACCCAATCACCTCTCAGTGCCAAACACCTGGAACCAAGCCTTCAACACATGAGTCTTGGAGGACACTTCATATTTAAACTGTGACAAAACTCATAAAAGACTTTGATCATTGATGCTGTGGCCTCCATTTTTCTGACATCTTGCTGCTATTTAAAAAATCTCTTTTTACAGGGAAAGAGGAAATTATGTAATAATTCACTCCTCAAGTGAAGCACTTTGAAATCCATTATCTGTTTATTCAGGGATGGATTTTCTTCCTTTGGACTTGACTTTGAACTTCACTTTAAAGAATTTCACCTGTCTTTGCAAGCAGTATCAAGTCAACCTCAACAGAATGTAATTTGACTTTATAGCACTGTTCAAAATTTTAAAACAGAACAGAGATGAGCATGTTGAGTGCTCAGTCTGATATTGTTAAGTGTTAAGTTGATCTCTGTCTATTTCATTGCTTTGATTCTCCTATGAGATCTATTGGCCAGAAAAGATATTTATTACTGTGATCAACCAATCATCCCTCAACTATGCAGTTGAGTCAAGATAGAGTTTTAAGAAGGCGTTAGTCTCAGCTAATTGTTATATAGCAAACAGAAAATTTCTATAGATACCAGATAAGTTATAAAATGGCAGGTTATATTTACTTTAGAATAAAACAAAGTGTTAGATTTTTACATATATCATGAAAACAATGTGCAATATCTATATTTATTAATTAAACTATGATATTATGTTGACATTTAGCATAGAGGATTTTGATGAGACATTTGTATGCTTATTTAAAATTGGATGCAAATTTATAAAGCAATTTATAATATTATATAAAATAAATGTTTTGATAATTGTACAATTGAAACCAAAGCAGAAAAAAGTGTTGGAAAAGTTCCTTTTCTCTTTCTTCTCTCAGGAAAAGTAGCCATTGGCTCTCATCTTCTATTATCCAGGGTAATAGTGCTTGTTGCCCATAATAACTAACTGCAGAATTAACTATTTCTGGTTGTTATGGTTTGTGTTTAGATGTTCCTCCAAAGCTTCATGGAGTTGTGGGAGCAAACTTCTAGACTTTGTGATTGATTCATGGTCTAATGTTGGGATTATGCATGTGAGTGCTACACCCACCCCAGGATGGGCAACTTGCATGCAATATAAGAGAGGTTGTAAGGTTTACTGTCTCACTCTGCCCCTTTTTGCTGTTGCTGCTTTTGCTATCTTCTGCTGCCATGAACTGTTGCCCCGCAGCCATGCCACCCTGCCTTGGAGCCAGCTGATTATAGACTGACATGTGAGCTAAATAAGCCTTTCCTCCCTTCATTTTAGGCATCAGGTATTTTGTCTCAGCAATGAGAGGAAAGTAACCAGCACACTGGGCAAAAAATCTAAAAACAGATAAGTCACACAATTTTATAATCAGCAACTTTTCTTTACATTTACAAAACACAGAAAATCCAGTGACCTAAAGACAATAGCAGCCTGTGCACCCAGAATTCATACTTGCCCTGTAATTTAGTACTGTGGTGCCTCCCTCTCTGATAAACCTCCCCACACTCTATATATAACCGTTGTGCCTAAAACTCCAAAGCAAGTTGGTCTTTGTTGGTGATAGCTTCCCTATTCTTTGATTTGCTATCTTTCCAAATAACACATACCTTGTGCCAAAAAATTGTCCTTAGGTCATTGGCCTCCCTGAGTGATGAGCAACAAACACGAATTCATAATTTCAATTTCTGAAATGAATCATCAGACATCCATGATCTATTTATTTTAAGTCTTTTAATTGACTGAGTAGCAATAAAAAGTAGAAAAAGGGACAAATTATAGAGGCAGAACATTCACTGTATTAATTTCTCTAAAAAATGAAAGTCTATTTTGGACTGGCTCTAAGTCAACCACAGCTTTCTTCAGCAGATGATTCACGCTCCTGGAATCTCCAATATCCTGGGATGTCCACTGCAACTTTGACTTTATTCCTATAAGTTAATGTATCACCATCTCAGGGGTATATTTTTTACTCCACATCTTCCTTTGAAATCTGGGTGGACACCTCCATGACTCCATAACTCTTATGTTCCCCATGCCTGAAAAACAACCATCATATGGATGAAACCAAAGTTTTTTGCCTAATCAAGCAGTGCATTGTCCTTGAACCATGGCTGCAGTGACCTTTGAGTGTTTGAATGGCTGAACATGGCAAAATGAATTCTTGGGAATCAATTCCCTTTGCAGCACTTGTTGAAGAGGGAGCCGAAGAAGTCTCTTCTCAAATGAAATGTTCAAACTTTTGTACCCCTAGGTCTATGATACATGGGGTGTTACCAATTCTTGAGGTCCTCTTAAGGTATCTTTCTTTTCGTCCTTGTAAGTAAAAGGAAAGTACTTATTTTCACTTTAGTGGCTTTAATTTCTTCTGAAACTGTGCTTCTGTTGTTTTAAACTTTATACATAGTTCCTATCTTGGTTACTTTTCTCTTGCTGCTGAGACAAAATACATGACTCCCAAAATTAGGGAAGGAAATGGTTATTTCTTATAGTTCTTGGGAGTTTCAGTCCATACTTAGTTGGCTCCAAGGCAGCATGGCATGGTGGGGCAGCCATTCGTGGCAGCCACTAAACAGCAAGGCAGAGAACCCTGTGAGAGAGAGAGTGAGGAGGACACACCTTCCTTATACTGTACATCGGCTCCACCCCTGGGCAGGTGCAACACTCACATTACCAATCCCAGTGCCAGACAACAAACCAATCACAGATGCCAGACTCAGCCCCGTCCAAATTGCATAAGGCCTTGGGGGAACACAGGATCAAACCAATACAGTTCCTTCTGGGCAAAATTTAATTTTCTTGAATTTTTCTGCTCTTTTTTCTGCTCCTAATTTTCACTTAAAATACACCTAAAAGCCATAGTATCCATGATATTGCCTGAACATTATGGTGTCTTGAAATTTCCTCCACCAGATTAGTTAGTCCATTGGACTTAAACACAGTCTTCTACATCTTCTCAGGATATGAGAAAAGTGTGGTCAAGTTCTTTGCCAAACATAATGCACGTAACTTCTACTCCAATTCCCTATTTGAATACTCATTTGAAATCTTGTGAATTGGGCCTTTTCTATCTGCAGTCCTACAAAGATTCTGGTCTTCTGAGCTCCAACCAGAATCACCCCAAATCACCCAGAATCACCAAATGCTGTTAATAACATTAAAGGCCTTTTCTAGCCTGTCTCTCTAAACATTTCCAAACTCCTCCTACAAGTCAGTTTCAAGAGTTCCTAAACTACATGTTTAAGTATGATTAATAGCCTCACTTCTCTGGTGCCAGATGTCTGTATTAGTCAGCGTTTTTCCTCTTCTGGAACACAGTGCTTGACACCTACAACACAATGACGAAAAGGTTTAATTTGGGTCGTGGTTTTAGAGGATTCAGTCCACAGTTGGCTGGCTTCAAAGCAGGAAGATCATGACAAAAATTGTAGTGGAACAAAACCACTTAATTCATGACAATCAGAAAGCAGAGGAATAGCACCAAGACCAAAGGGTCAGGGACAAGACAAAGACTCTAAGGTTACACTTTCACAATACACCCAAACATACCTAAGAGTTTATTATTCTAATCTGTTGTGTGCTCCACAAGTCAATCAAGTGAATAACTAGGCTTTATCATCACATTGGCTAAAAGCCAATACTTTATTCCACTAACATTGTTTTTGCTATGATCATTACCAGTCTTTCAAACTTTACTCTGGACAACAGAAATGGTTTAATTTTATTTGTCTTCTCAAAGATACTGAATATGACTCCCTTTACCTTCCTTCTGGAGCACACTTATTCAGATGACATATCTATTCTTTTCTAGGAAAAAAATATTCTAACAACTTCTATTTACTAGTTAATTTTATTTTGCTGCTCAAAATTACCTATTTTCCAGTGTTCTGGCAATAATTATCTTCTCTTCATTTGCAAGCTATTTATTGGAAAAAAGTTGTGACTTCTTGTAGCTGTAAGACTTCCCCACACTCTGATTAATAAAATTTTAAGTTGACTCATATATTGACATTGGCTTCATATAACTAGAGTTTCATTATACTCGGACTTATCATCAATACAGAGAACCCTAAACACATAAATTATAATTTATTGTTTCTTTCTACATTGCTCTGGCAAACTGGAACCAGGAAAGGAGCCATACCCGAGGAAGTTTGGAGGCAGTGAACAACTTTATTTATATTGGTGGACCTGAGTGGGGTCACTCCAAAAGAGGTGACACCCTGAAGGCTTGGGGAGGGAGATTTTTATGGAGTTACAAGTGAAAGTACAGAGACAGAATGGCTTGTCAATCAGGGATTGGTTCTTACAATGTGCATCATCATGACTAGTCATTTTTGGGAATGGAAGTAACAGGAATGGTAACAGGAACTAAAGTAAACTGGAGGTTACCTGGACAATGGGGGGGGAGGGCATTTTCTGGTACATTTACCTTTTCTTTTAGTTTCCTGGCAAATCTTTGCTGGGCATATTTTATGTGATCTTCTGAGATGAACTGGGCTAACCAATTAATCATACAAGGCTCAATTAGAAGTAGTAATATTAAGATTGTCAGTGACCTTAGCTAAGGTCTCTGGGATTGGGGAGTTCCCCACCAGTAATTTGTCTTTTTTATGTCTTTTTATAAATTAAGGACTCACCTGTTCTGTAATCTTTCTGTAACATTACTTTGGCAAGGGAATCAATTTGACTCTGGAGTCAGTTCAATGCACCTTAGACACTCATCAAATCTTGTTCTATTTGTTTGGCTAATTGTAGAATAAGGGGAAGGGCCTTACTGTTTGTTTTCTATTTTCTCAGGGCAATTGAACCAAGTTGGACAATACAGTATCAAGTACATACATAAGCTGAAATGGAAGCAAGGGCTAGGAAAAGCAGTCTGAAAAGGCACAAAAATCAAGGGGAATAATGGATTTAGGTATGAAGCAATACTGTGGACAGTGTCCTCAAGCTTCAGCTGTGCATTAATGGCTAGCATCCAGAGTGACCACAGCAGGGCTTTGGGTGCATTGTCATAGTTAGCTTCAGAGGCACTGTCTGGTCCAGGTAAACTTTGTAGAAATCATCTGAATGGGCTTTTTTTAACTCTGGAGTGGTGGATCTAAGGTTGGATTTCTGAATATTTAAGGGCTGCATGGGCAGTTAATATGATCAAGTATGGTACCTTCCAGCTATGCTGTAGGGATTCTATTTTCCAATCTTTGACCCATATCATAACACCTGGGTTATGTGTGATAGGTGTGCATACAGGCAGAGCTGATCTTTCAGCTAAATTTTAGGGGACTGATTAAAGGTCTTTTCTAATTGCACAAGTTGTTTCTGTAGGATTATTTTCCCTAATTGGTGGAGGTTTCTGTGAAAGTTTCTGATCTCACTTTGAGCAAGGCCACGGTGAGTAAGTCAGTCCATGGGACCCATTTTATTTTTTTATCTTTTTAGAGCTTTGTGGCCCGTATGCTGTATGTTGAATAGTTCTGCCAGGTTTTGATTTAATTGTGCCACAAATGTGGTCTTGTTGTTGCCAGTAGTCAAGGGTAGACCATATCTAGGCATGGTTTCTCACAGCAGGACCCTACAAACTTCTCCTGCCCTCTCAGTTTGGGTAGGCAATGCCTTGGGCCATCCTAAGTAGGTGCATTTATGCACCAATAGATATCAGTAGCCATTATAAGGCTTTATTTCAGTGAAATTTATTTGTATATATTTAAACAGAGATATTTCAGTCAATTGGATCCCCAGATGGGGTTGGGTTAGGCCTCTGGACTGGATTATTTTGAGCTCAGGTTTGGCATGTATGGCAGACAGTGGAGCAGAATCTGGCCAGGCATAGGACATAATAGTAGCTGTGTAGGAGCTCTTTCATGGCTATATTCCTCAGTTTGTGATGTTTTTGAACCCAGGCTTAGGCTATCTTTGACAATTTGTCCATACAGGGGTATCCACCAGGGGCTAGGTCCCTTAGTAGCTTGAATGTCCATTACCTTTATCACTTAAGTGAGTTTTCAAACAGCAGCAAGAAACAGCGAACCTTTTTGTTTTCAGACTAATTGAGGGTCTATATGAGGGTTCATGGTTCAGTTTGCAGAGCCAAACACCTCTGCAAGAGAGATTTGCCCCAAATAACTTTGTGCAAAGTGGCCACAGATACCTAGCCTGTCAGACTCCATTCCTAACCGAGCTACTTTCATCCATAAACAGGGTGTACTCAGCATCTGTCAGATGGTCTATTTTTAAGCCTGATTAGCTCGAGTACAGTTCATTAGTTAGTGTTATACACTCATGGTCTGGTGGGTTCTGCTTGGTGGGCAGGTATGTAGCAGGATTGAGTGGTTTTATAATCAAAAAATCAAGTGAAAAGCCGGGCATGGTGGCACACACCTTTAATCCCAGCACTCAGGAGGCTGAGGTAGGAGGAGCGTTGTGAGTTTGAGGCTGGCTTGGGCTACAACGCAAGCACAAGACCGGCCTGAGCTACATAATGTGACCCTGCCTCAAAAAACTAGGGCCGAGAGTTTGGCTCAGTGGCTTAAGTGCCTGTCTGTCAGGTGTGAGGTTGTGAGTTCCATCCCCGGCACAGAAAAAAAAAGAAAAATCAAGTGAAGATTTTTAATTCCAGCTGTTGGAGATCCAGCAGTGTCCATGGTTATTCAGGAGGTCCAATACTTCACTTGACATCTGGATGGTTAGTTCTTGGACTAAGGCAAGCTTATTAGTTTTTTTGATCAGTAGGGCAATGACTGTCAAAGCTTGGAGGTAATGGGAGACAGTCCTTTTTGACTGGATCCAAATACAAAGGTAGATCACTGGACAGTCCCAAGGGCTGACAATCTGATTAAGCATCTTTGAAACTAATGTCATCATTTATCAACGGACAAGTTGAAATCAAGTTACATCTGGAATTCTCAAGTTTGGGGCTATAGAGAAGGCCTTTTACAGTCATTGAAGGATTTTTCTTGCTCTGGGTTCCAATCAAAAAGTTTCAGTGTTTTCCAGGCAAGGCATCATACAAATGCCTTATGCTCTTGATCCCCTTTGAACTGAAAAAGATTTGTCTCTTTAATTCTGTTATGTGTCTTTTATTTTGCTCTTTATTTGAATGTTGGATTTCTCACATAATAGAAACCATGTGACATTTAAGCTTTGTATGTCTGATTTATTTCATGTATTGGGTATGCTATGTCCCCCCAAGTCCTCACATACTTTTGATGGGGCTAAGTCTGGCACTTGCATGTGTTCGGTTTGCTGTACCCGCCCAGGGGTGGGGCCGACATACAATGTAATGGAAGGCTGGTCTTCCTCTTGTTTGCTTCCTGTTCTGCCTCTCTCTCTCTCGCCAGCATGCCTTGCTGCTCGTGGCTGCCATGAAAGGCACACCTGCCATGCCACACTATCTTGGAGCCAACTGAAGTATGGACTGAAACTCCTGAGAAACTGTAAGAATAAACCTTTCCTTCCCTAATTTTGGGCGTCAGGTATTCTGTCTCAGCAACGAGTAAAAAGTAACTAAGACATTTCACTTAAAATTATGGCCTCAAGGTACATTCATTTTCTTACAAATCACCAAATTTATCTTTTTTATGACAAAGCAGTACTCCACTGTACAGAAATGCTATTTTCCTTTCTCCATGATAATGGGGATATAAGCTGCTTCCATGAATTTTATGCTATGAATGTGTTGCTCTAAACACTCTAAACATGGATATAGGTATATCACTCTAGTAAGATGCATTTAACATTTTAGGGAAGATACTTAGAAGGGGATTATCTGGGTCAAATGGAATTTCTAGCTTTAGATTTTTGAGGAATCACTACACTGATTTACAAAACTGTACTAATTTATATTTCATTCAAAAATGTAAAGGAGTTCCCTTTTGTATATGATCTCACCAGTATTTGTTGTCATTTAATTCACTGATGTTAGCTATTCTTTCTAGAGTAAAATAAAATCTCAATGTTGCTTTAATTTGTATTTCTCTAGTGGCCAGGGGTGCTGAATTTCTTTTCATGCATTTATTGGACATTTGTACTTCTTCTTTTGAGAAGTGTCCATTTATTTTAATTGCCCATTTTTAACTGGGTCATTTATGGAGGGGTATTCTAATTTTTAAAATTGTTTTTGTATTACAGATATTAGATCTCTGTTTGAATATCTGTCAAAAAATTTCCCATTATGTAAAGTTGTCTCTTCCAAAACTAATAAGCAGTTTTAATCCAGTCCAAGTTAAAATACCAACAGCATTCCTCAACTAAAGAAAGCAATCTTAATATTTGTAGAAAAGACCCAGAAAAGCAAATACAATCCTGGGTAACAAACGTGAAGCAGGAGACATCACAATCACAGCTTTGAAGTTATATTTCAAAGTTGCTATGATAAAAAACCAAAGCATGGCACTGCCACAAAAACATACATATGGATCAGTGGAACAGAATAGAGGATGCAGAAACAACCCGAGGTAAATGCAGTTATTTGATCTTTGACAGAAGGGCCAAAAATCACACTGTGGCAAACAGCCTCTTAAATAAATGGTGCTGATTAATCGGTTATCCACATGCAGAAGATTGAATCTAGACCCATGTATCTCACCATGTTCTGAACTCAAATCAAAATGGATAGAAAGAAATGTTTAAATAGAAACACCTAATGTGTTGAAAGATAAGATAGGTAAAACTCTTGAAGACACAGGTGCAGGCAAGCATTTCTGAAGAGAAAATGGCACAAGAAATAGGTTCAAATATCAACAAATGAGATTTATCAATTTTTTATTTTTTATTTTTATTTATTTATTTATTTTTTTGCGGTACTGGGGACTGAACTCACAACCTCCTACCTGCCAGGGCAGGCGCTTAAGCCACTGAGCCAAACTCCCAGCCCTGGTTTTTTGAGGCAGGGTCGCACTGTATAGCTCAGGCCGGCCTTGCACTCGCGTTGTAGCCCAAGCCGGCCTCGAACTCACTACGCTCCTCCTACCTCAGCCTCCCGAGTGCTGCGATTAAAGGCGTGCGCCACCACGCCCTGCTTGTATCAATTTTTTTAAAAAAGCTTCTGCAGAGCAAAGGAAACAGCCAACAGAGTGGAGGGAAAGCCTATAGAATTTCAACATTTTCTGTCATTTTTATTTTCATAACTTTGCATGCCTTAAGTAACCCTTGATTTCTATTTCAGAAAGGAATACTGGTACAAATGACTCAAGAATATGCTAGTAGATCACTTTTCCTTATTCTTCCAAGACCAGTTTGCATCTCCTTAATTTTCAGCTGTAAATCAACCTGAGCTATATCCATCAAACTCTTCCACATTTGTCTTAATATGACTTCTGCATAAAGTTTATGAGTTCATGAACTGTACTAGCTGTGAATCTCTTTCATTCTCCTAAGGAATCTTGAATTCCCTGATATTTTTTTGGAAACCCAGCCAGTACTGAAGTGAAAAGTTAAGTATACTCTGACATTTAGATATGATTTTATTATGTGTGTATTTTACATAAATATCATAAATAATGTTTCAATTATATGAACATATAAACTCATCTTTGGACACATAAAGTTACAATGAAAAGCATCAAAACCTTACAAGTAGTAACTTTTTTCCTGTTTCATATAACTGAAATTAATGCCATATAAGAAATGTTTGAACTCAAGCAAATATGTTGTTTGACCAAAGAATGACTAATGATTATTTGATATCTCTCTCAAGTACTGGCAGAACTGTAGAATGCTGATTTTCACAAAAACCCTTTAATATTTTTAATTTCTAATTTATGAATTTAGAGATTTAATTCATAAAGTATAATAATACATTTTAATGTTGAGCCATGTATTTAACAGAACAATAAATGGTAGACTCCAAAAGCATAATGAAATATTTTCCAGATATTGATTAAATAATAAATCACACACACACACACACACACACACACACACACACTGGAAAACCAATGACCAATAAACAAAATTGAAAATATTCTAAATTATGTGAATGATGGAAGAAACTATTTGACTTATACCATAGTGAAAATAAAACATGTTTTGATTTAAGAACTCAAGTTTGAAGTTTGGCTGCATGAAGTTCTGGACTGTAGCACTCAGGCTAAATGGGAAAATAGCCAAGAAAGTAGTGATGAGGACATATTGGTGATGTGTTAATGTTAAGGAGTTTGCTATGTAGGCATTTGTGTTGGTTGACTTGCAGAATATGTCTTTGTGGAAAGGTTATGCAAGTTGTTAAATGGAAAGGAGAGACAGAAGACAAAAATTAGATTTGGTAATTCTGATCTAATATCTGAAAATGAAATTGCTACTGTTTTGCTAAACTTTCTGAAGCTCTACTAAAAATTGCCTTTAGAAAACTTATGTACTTTTAAAGATAGGTGAAATACTATTTCACATTTGAATGTCTACATATGTGTTTTCTGTTTTTATTTTTACTTCAATATACTTTTTATTGTAAACCTATAGAAACTCTAAATTTGAATATTTTGACATTTTTTAAAGTAAAATAGTGATTCGCAAAGTGACATTTTTCCTCTGCTTAATGCAGAAAAGTTCTGAATTGTTTTGGAACATGGTTGTGATTTTGCTTTGGACAAGGATTATTCCGTATGTGTGTGTGTGTATGTGTATTTTGTGTACTACCATGCTCAAGTTTAGACTTTTTCCATAGAAGAAAAATAATAAAGACTTTTTGAAATACAAGTTTAATTTTCATATTGAAAATTTTCAAATAATTTCAGATATTAATATTTTGATTATCTGATATATTATTCATTTATCATTTCATCTCTGAAAATTACCCTTTTTAAGTTATATATTTTGATTTGCCTATATTTGCAATGAAATAATACCTTGAGACTGTATCAACCATACTCATCTAATGATGAATAATGAATGTACTTCTCAGGAAACCCAAATTAACTTTCTTCTAATATGATCCAAACAAACTGACCACTGGTAATTTCAGACAAGATATTTTCCACTACAATGCAATTTTGTACCATGGATGTAAAGTTCTTAATTCATAAACTGTCGCAGTAGTCTGCTGGTTTTGTTCTTAACAGTTTCCTGAGGAATTCTTTTTAAAATTCCCATTTGACTTTAAATTTTTCTTTAGATTTTACCTGGTTTGATGCCTGTTGTGAAATCAGTTTTTGTGGCTTACAAATTGCATTTACAGCTTGTAAATTATAAGGATGTGTTATGGATTACAAACTGGTGGTCAACTTAGCACCAGCTTCAGCTGGTGTTGAGTTAAAGATGTTCCACCTGAAGAAAGTTGCCAGCATAAATAGGGACGTGGGGAAGAAGAGCCGGGCGTTGTGGGTTCTTCCAAGAGTTGCTGTTGGAGCCGCTGGTTCTTCTCCTGGAGGTGCTTGTCACGCTGGCTTCTCCAATGTGGATTCGGCCGTTATCATCGGAGGAGCTCGGGACCTTATCGGTGAGAGTGGCTGTGGTTCGTGTTGCAGGAGCTCTGCTCTTCACACTGTGCATCACTTCCTGGCTCCGGAGGGGAGGCTGTGTGCTGGAGAAGCTGGTCACGCTGGGCTTCCTGACCTGTGCTCAACTGTTCTCCATTGTCGGAGGAGTGCGGGACCTCGTCGCCTTTGGGGATGGCTGTGGTGCTCTTCAGGGCAGCCCCGCTTCATCTTTTGAGCGTGACTTCTCGGCTCCCACATAGAATCCTCAACCCATTGCACAGCTCCTTCACCCTGCTGGCATAGATTTTCTAGCTCCACTGCTGACCTGTGGCCTTCCCAGCACAGAACCGTAAATAATCTGGCGTGAGCCCTTATTGGGGGCTCTTAGATTCCCAGTTGGTACTGTGGGAGGCATTGTCATGCATTTGGGTCTCTAGTGGGACTCTTGCATGATATTGCTGTGGGATCCAGGCCCTCGACTATCCTGGGTCTTAGTGTTGTGGACAGATTTTCCTGCACCGTCTTGTGTTTAACTTTGGGTGATTATTATAAAACAGTATTACAAACCCTGTGTCCTGTATGTATTTGTTCTCCCTGTAACCCCTGACTACAACAGGATGTTTTTTAACTAACTCTGTAGATTTGTTTCAGCACATTATTTCTTACTTTACTATTCCCATTTTATCTTTTTCTTATAGCTCTTTAATCTATGATTATACATATACATAAATGAATATATTTTGTAAAAAAATCATTTATTTTAATGTAAGAAAAAATTTTTTGAAACAGAGTTTCACTATGTAGTCCAGGCTGGCCTTGATCTCATGGCAATCTTCCTGCCTCAGCCTTCAAAGTGCTTGAGTACAGGCATGTGGCACCACTCCTGGCATAATGTATAAAAATTTATAGGGTTTGTCTTAGTAATAGAACCATGTCCTTTCTGAAAAATATTTTTATTAAAATTGGAAATTAAACAATAAAACCAATTGTTGAAAGTCCTAAAAGCCTTTTATGGGCATTTCAAATCTTTCTAATCTCCCTTTGAGGATTAAGTTGATCACTTTCAAATGCCTTAATAGTCATTTATTAATGACAGAAAATAGGGTGTAGCACTTACATATAATACATGTTCTAATTAAAATTTAAAAGACAGAGTATAAATACATAATCTAAGTATTTGATTTTTAAAAATCTATTTTTAATAAAAATGTTAGTCATGGACTCTATTACTAAGCACAAAAAGATTAACAAATTCATTGATGTTAATTTGTGGATTCACAATCCTTCCCACTGCAATAATTTCTTCAATAAGCAACACAATTCTCCCTAAGATTTGTCCCCTGAGAACCTGATCATTATGTGTCATTTGAGCTTCACCTTGGAAATTGGCATTGAACAAGATTCTCAAACGTTGTCTATAAGTATTTTGTGACCTTAGGAGATTGTTAGCATTTATCTAGGTGGGAGTTTTTAATTTACAGATATTGTACTACATTTTAACCCCTGTCCTTCAATTTTCAATTTTATTAAATGGTGAGGTGGATGGTGTGCTCTGTTTTGTATAAAATAATGAATGCATTGTTGATACATTAGGTTATTCTATGGATTTTCTCCCCAATACCAAGAACTGAGCAGTCATCCACTATATAAATGTGACCCAGGCTCCTTATTATATCAAGGGAAAATTTTTCCATAGAAAAAAATACATGTGGCTACACAGTAAAAAATTGAATAAGATAAATTAGGCAGATTGATAGATCAACTGATAGATATACTTTATTTTATGTATATGTTAAAACTTCTAGAGGAAGCTTCAGTAAGTCCTTACAGTCATGCAAATTGTCTAACCAAGACATTGGAGTAAAAGTAAAATATTACCATTTTAGACAAGATAATTGCACTTTAACTGTAGCATTTAAAACAAGATAATATTTTAGAGACTCAGGTTTCCCAGTAAAGGTATTAATATTTGTCTCAGTTTAGATATGGATAAATGGATTTTATTTCTAGGCAGAAATAATATTTCAGACAGTTAGCTTTGAAACAATTACAAAATAATGTAAGGATAAAACTTTAAATACAATTTGTGGTTCAAATTTTATGCAGTTGTAAATTTGAGGTTAAGTCTCATAAATACTTGAAAATATGAAGACAAATCCAAAATTATCTCCATAATTATGACAATTTTTAAGCTACTACCATCATAATGATACAGTCTACTGTTAGTGGCTGTTGGTATCCACAAGTAGAACATGCTCTGGGAGGTCCATGATTCTCCATACTCATGAGTCTCAATACTAGGAATCTGTAGGAAATATAAAACACTAGTAAGAAATTCTCCTGGGAAAAAAAAACAACAAGATATGGATTAGCTCCTACAACATAAGGAAAAGCACACCAGCCTTTTATATCCACCTTGGTGATATCAGAATATTTTAGCAAAATACCCTATCAAATGAGTCTTTGTGATTTTACTTAATTGTCAGTTAAGCAAGAGTTAGCTTTCCTTCAAATAATATCAATGATGATAGTAATAATAATGACATAGCAGCATAACTTAAGTGAGCATTTTGATGTGCCAGATAGTATTCTACATTCTCTATAGCAAATCTGCACAGTACTCTTAGAAGGTGAAAATCGCTAGTTTTAATTTTTCACTTGAAAGAAACCTAGCACACAAACTGATGACTAATATAGAGCAGATCCAGAATGAACCCAGACATTCCTAATTCCCAAGCCATGATTTATCAGTTACAGTTTGTAGCCTTCTGGGAGGAGGCATTTTAAAGAACTACTTGAATTTGCACTAGAAGAGCATACATCTGAGGTTGTTTAAAAAAAGGAGAATCAAAAAAGTGAAACAGATAGACTATTGCTAATCATTAGGCAAAAACTCTGGAGTCACTGAAATGCAGAGTGAAATTACGACAAGCATTTTTTCCTCTTATGTTCTTAACACAAAATTTATCATAGAGGCTTATAGCATCATATTTAATGTAATGTAAGAAATCTACTATAAAAAAGAATAACAACACAAAAGATAAAAAAGAAATAGTAATATATGTTGCTACACATAGTATTTTTTTCATATTCAGAATTACAAGGGTTATAAATTTTCTTTTTTTTTATTTTGGTTTTTCACTGAATGTGTGAAATACAAAACGTTTACATTTCTTGTAGGAAGTTGGTACATGCCTATAACACATCTTAATTCCTTTTTCATCCCTTTCCCTTTTTTCCCTCCCCTCTTTGCTCATTTCTAGACCCTGTTCCTTTTTTTGCACCTGTTTCCAATCCATAATGTTTACATCCCTTGTAAGAAAGATTTATTTTGCTACTTCCTTATTATCTATATTTCATTTATTTATATTTTTACTCTGAGTTTCTCATAAAACAGAAACCATGTGACATTAGTGTGTCTTGATTTATTTCACTTAATATTATAGTTTCAAGGAGCATTCATTTTCCTTCAAATGGTTCAAGTTTGTCTTTTCCTGTGGCCATGTGGATAATTACATTTTCTTCAACCATTCATTTGATGATGGAGATGCAAGCTGCTTCGAAGATTTATGTATTGTAAATTTTACTGTTATAATCATGGGTATGCATGTGTCACTGTAGTACAATGTATAACATAAACAATCTTCGCTCTTTTTTGATTTCTTGACATTAGCCATTCTTTCTATAGTATGATAGAATCTCATTGTTGGTTGAATTTGCATTTCTCTGATAGCCAGTGATAGTGAATCTTTGTGTATTTACTGATCTTTTGTATTTCTTCTGTGAAGTGCCTATGCGCTTTGCTTACCATTTTTTGACCGAGTCTTTTTTTGGCGGGAGGTAATATCTTTGTGTTATCTCACATGCCGTAAGTGATTCCTCTGAAGAATCGCTTGCAAAATTTTTTTCCCAATTCATACAGTTTTTTTAGCCTCTGTTTGCTTCTTTTGTTGTGTGGAAGGTTTTTAATCTAATATAATCTTATTTGTTGATGCTTGGATCTATTTTGTGTATAACTAGAATTCTGTTCAGAAAGTTCTTGCATACACTTATGACTTTAAGAATTTTAGCTATTTTGTTTTTCAGCTGGTTAAATATTTCTGGTTTGACATTTAGTTCTTTGATTCATTTTCATTTTAGTTTATTACATGATGAGTTATATGGATCTAATTTCAGTCTTCTGCGCGTGGCTAGCCAGTTATCACAACACCTTAAATAAAATCCCTGCTTTTCTTCCAGTTTGTTCTTTTGGCACCTTTGTAACAAATCAGATAGTTGAATGTACTTAGAATTGTTTCTGCATCCTCTGTTCTTTGCCATCTATCCTCATGTCTGCTATTGTGCCAGTACCATGCTGGTTTTTTCACAATAGCTTTGTAATATATCTTCAGGTACAGGCTGTTGATGCCTTTTACTTTGATCTTTTATGCAATGTTGCTTTTGTTATTCTGGGTCTCTTCTGATTTTTTATAAATTTTAAGATTGTTTTCTCCAGTTCTGAGAAAAATGTGAATGCTGTAGAAATTTTGTTTGAGATTGAATTAAATCTGTATATCAATTTTGGAGATATGCCAATTTGACTATGTTAGTTTTGTCTATCAAGGAACAGGAGGTATCCTTTCCATTTTCAGATGTCCTCTTCAATGTCCATTTTCCAAGTACTATAGTTTTTATTGCAGAGGACTTTCATTTCCTTGGGTTAATTTCTAAGTATTTAATTTTTCTTGGTGCTATTGTGAATGGTATTTTTCCCTAATTTCCTTCTCAGTGGGTTTACTATTAGTATGCAGGAACCTTATTGATTTTTGTATGTTGCTTTTGTGTCCTGCTCAATTACGGCATTTGGTTAATAATTCAAACAACTAATTCTAACTCTTGGTGGAATTTATACAATCTTCGATATGAAAGACCATGTCATTTTTAAAATAATAATAATTCATTATTTCTTTCCTCTACGTATTCCTTTTATTTTTTATCTTGCCTAATTGCTCTTGCTAATGTTTTGAGTACTATGTTAAATAGGGATGGTGATACTGGACATATTTGTCTTTTTCCTAACCTGGAAAGTAAAGTTATTTTGCTTTCTGTTTCTATGCCACACAATAAGAGTTATGTTTTTTGTATCAAATTTAGCACACAACCACACACACATATACACACACACAAATATATATATAAAATGGTAAGACATAAAACAATGGAGACTTATTACACATAAATTCAATATTACAGACCCATGAGACATCTCTAAGAATTAAGTAATTATTAGCTAAAAAAAGATTGCCTAGCCTTGATGCAATCAACATTTTGCAAGGGACAATTAATTCCTTGCAGTGAGGCTGCCCTGTGAGTTGAAGGGATTTTAGCTGCATTTTTAGATGTCAATTACTTTTCCCTTTGGCTATAACAAAGTATCTTCAAACGCTTCCAAATGTCTCTTTGAAGATAAAATTCACCCTACTTAGAAAGCACTGGGCAACAAGATTTGTAGACATTGACTTAAACTAATTCTCATATAGTTAACACTACACACAGGCATAATCTAAGATGGTTAATAGGGAGTATTTAAATAACAAAATTTGTTAAGAAAAAATGTGTAAGGACAACTCTAATTATTGTATACTTGTGTTTCAAGACACATAAAATAAGTTAGTAAAGAATTTAAACTTTATAGGCTCTCAAGATAGAAAGAATTCCCTAGCAAATGCTAAGCAGTACCCAGCTAAATGTGAATGGAGTCATACATGATTATACCTTATTAACTAATAATTTGAAATAATTTTAAAGTTACAGAAATATTTTGCATTACCATAGTGCAATTTCTTAAAGAGTACAATAAACATTAATTTAATACTATTAACTCATCTTCAGACAATATTAGAATGTATTGGGTGATACTCTGTATCCCCAAGCCCTCATATACTTTTGATGGGGCTGAATCTGATGCTTGTGATCAGTTTGTTATCTAGCACTGGGATTGGTGATGTGAGTGCTGCACCTGCCCAGGGTTGGTGCTGAGATACCATGTAAGGGAGGTGGATTGTCCTCTTTCTCACTTCCGCCTTCTCTCGTGCTCTCTCTCTCTCTCACCAGCATGCCTTGATGTTTGGCAGCCACCATGAGTGGCTGCCTCACCACACCACGCTGCCTTGGAGCCAACTGAGTATGGACTGAAACTCTCAAGAAACTCTAAGAAATAAACCTTTCCTTCCCTAGTTTTGGGCATCAGGTATTATGTCTCAGCAATGAGTGAAAAGTAGCTAAGACAGAATTTGGTACCAGAGGAGTGGGGTCGGTGCTGTGACTAAACCTGAGCATGTGGTTTGAGAGCCTTTGGAAATGGCTTGTGGGAAGAGTTTGGAAGGGTTCAAAGATGTTGCCTGAATGCGTAGAGCTGAAACAGCTTAGGTTGTTCTGTAGGGGAGATTCGGGTCACAACTCAAACCAGACGGCTGATAAGAAGCCTGCCGGTAAAGACCAGGTTCAGGAGGTTTCTGCTGGGAAGAAGGACTCCATTGGGTGTTGGACTCCACATGTTGTATGCTATGGCTTGGCGGAAAGTTTGTCTGCATTCTGCCCATACCCAGAGACTTTGCCTGAGATTGAGATTAAGGGCAAAGGACTGATTAGTCTTAAAAAAGAAATTACAAGGCAGCCAAATGTTGAAATGGTGGCCTAGCTTTTGTTGGGGGTTCTTAGCCAGATATATGTTGGGAATCAAGAGCAAAAAGCACAGCATGGTGATTAAAACAGCATGGTGACTTAAAAGGTGAGTTTGGCCAGGAAGCTATGGACTGTAAAGATTGAGCTGAGACCTTGTTTACTGAGAAGGAACAAAGGAACCATGTTGATGACCTGGGGGCATTCCAGGAAGCAGCAGGCCTCTACCCTTTGCAACCTCAGACATTCAAAAGTGAAAGAGTTTGCTTGGAGGAAAAAACCACAGAGTGCCTTGTCCTGGAGTGGCAACAAAGGCCACAGGAGTTTTCAAAAAGGGTTGCAGTTGCACCAGGTAACAGAATTGCAGTGGCCACACCAGATTTCACAATGGCAGCAGCATAAAGAAGCTGTTCCTCACAATCAGGTTCAGAGAGCTCAGTGATCCAGGCAGTCGACCCCTACAGCCAAGGGAGAGGGAAGCCTGGCTACTGCTCCAGCTGGCAGCGGACCTTGGTGACATCTACGTGGCACTAATTTTAAATACAAGAAAAGACTAAAGTGGCTTCCACCTCTCTTGCAGAGAGCAATGTGTGAAGATGTAAGGGTGAAGCCAAGGAACATGGATCATCCAAGGAAAGCTATGGAAGTTAAGACCCCTGAAAGTGCCGTGTGAGTGGAATCACTCAAATCTTTTGGAGCTTCCAACCAGATTGCTTCAGATGCTGAACTGAGAACTCCAGGACTTAATATTTGCCCAGCTGGATTTTGGATTTGCTTTGGTTCCAATGCTTTGTATTCCCCTATTTGTAACTTTTGGAATGGTAATGTTTGTCTTGTGTATTTATATGTTGCAAGTGCTTAACCTCGTACAGGGGGTTACAATTAAGAGTTTGCCATAGATCTTGGAGATTTGGGACTTGGACTTTTCAGCAATGCTGAAACTGTTAGGACTTTGGCAACTCTTGGAGATGGACTAAATGCCTTTTGTGTTAAGGATGTACATGAGTCCTTGGGGGTCCAAGGGTGGAATGTATTGGGTGATACTATGTACACCCAAGTTCTCGTATACTTTTGATGGGGCCAAATCTGGCACTTTTGTTTAGTTTGTTCTCTAGAGCTGGGATTGGTGATGTGAGTGCTGTACCCACCTGGGGTGGAGCTGAGATACCATGTAAGGGAGGCGAGTCTTCCTGTTTCTCGCTTCTGTCTTCCCTCATGCTCTCTCTGTCGCTCACCAGCATGCCTTGCTGTTTGGCAGCCACCATGAATGGCTGCCCTGCCACACCATGCTGCCTTGGAGCCAACTGCGTATGGACTGAAACTCCTGAGAAACTGAAAGAAATAAACCTTTCCTTCCCTAATTTTGGGCATCAGGTATTTTGTCTCGGCAACAAGTGAAAAGTAACTAAGAGATAGAATTATCCCTGAAAACTTTTTTCTTAGTACTATTGTTCAATCCAAGACACTTGATTTCATTTACATGTTTTGTTCTTTGATTTGTGACAGTTCCTTGTTTTTTATTTTTGTTATGATATTGACACTATCGATGAGTATGAGGCGGTTATTCTCTACAGTGTCCTTCAGTTTTTGATTGTGTGATGTGTTTTCATGATTACACTTATGTATTTGGGGAGGGCAAGAATATCATAAAAGTGATCAACATTCCTTTTAGCACTTTGTATCAGAAAGGGACTGAAATCCGTGTATCTTATTATTGGTGTAATGGTTGATTGATTGAGTCAATTTGAGAAATTCAGAAGTTATGTAAGTTGGCTCAGAAATTTTACACCCTACAGTATAGAGGACCCTAGGAAGGCTTGTTACCTGGAATGTATGAAGAGGGAATGAGGAATTACAAACTTGCTTCTGTTCTTTAGAGGAGCTCCAGTCTTAGCCTTCAACTTGGACATCATCTCTTGGCATTTAGCCCAGACTCTTTAGCTTCCACTTCAAATCCTTCAGCCTTTGGGTATAGACTCTTCAGCCTTCTGGTATAGACTTTTCAGCTTTCTGTTGCAGACACATCATCCCTCTGATACAGACTTGTCCTGACACTGCAGTGAGCTCCAAACCTTGGACTGAAACCTTTAGTCTCCACTGTGCAGATACCCTCTGCATGCTTCCTCATCCAACCCTTCCCCATCCATACTTAAGCCAATCTTGTAATTTCTTATACACTTGTATATCTTACATTAAAATTTTTTCTCTATTGAAACACTGTTACAGAATTTGATACAAAAGAAGTAGGGTTGTTTCTGTAATTATACAGACCATAAGGATAGGGAGAACGGTTGTGGGAAACGTTTGGAAAGGTTTGAAGATGCTGGCTGAAAAAACAGAGTTGGAACACCTTAAACTGTACTGTGTGGGAGATTCTAGTCAGAGTTCAGAAGCCCAGAAAGGTTATAGAAATGCTACCAGTAAAGATCAGGATCAAGAAATTTCTGCTGGAGAGAAGGATTGCATTGGTTTTTGGACTCCTAATTATATGCGTTACGGTTTGGCTGAAAGTTTGCTGCATTTTGCTCATATCCAGAGATTTTATCTGATACTGAGATTAAGGGTGGCAGACTAACTAATCTTGTAGAAGATGTTTCAAGGCAGTAAAACATTAAGTTAGTGGCATGGCTACTGTTGAGGCTTTTGGTCACATCTATGCTGAGAAGAAATAGCAAAGAGCCAAGCATAATGATTTAAAACATTGTGAGTTTTGATGATAATGCTGTGGACTCCAAAGATAGAGCTGAAGAGATCTTGATTACTGAGAAGGAACAGAAGAATAGAAAAGATGACTGAAGGGCATCATGAGAAGCAGCAGGACTCCTTTCCAGTTCCAAAATTGTAAAACTGAAAGGCTTTTCTTTGAGGAAGAAGCCCCAGGGTACCATGTTCCAGAATGGCAGAAGTGTGGAGAATTTGTTCCTCAGAACTGGATTCAGAATGCCTAGTGATTCAGGTACTGGACCTCACTCCCAGTACCAAATTGGGTTTTAGTTACTTTTCCTTCATCGCTGAGACAAAATACCTGACATCCAAAGTTAAAGATTTATTTAGACCATAGTTTGTACAGGTTTCAGCCCATAATCACCTGCCTCTTAGGCTGGATGATACATGTTGGAAGGGTAACAATTCATGTGCTGGAAGAAAGCAGAAACAATGGGAGGGACAGAGAGAGAGAGGGAGAAAAGACTCTTTCTGTCTCTTATATTGTACGCAGGCTACTTGCCCTAGGGCAGCTCTCACACTCACCCGTAATCAAAGCATTGGACCACGAATCACACACACTCTAAATTCAGCTGCATTGGACAAGCATGCCCCCACCCCACCGCCATGACTGCATGAAGGCTTGTGGGAACATCCACACACAAGCCATAACAGTTGGTGATGCCAGTATTGATAATGGTTTCTGAAATTTTACACAATAAAGTTTCTAATTTTCTAGTTGGCATGAACACCTATCTTGTGGTAAAATAGTTGCGATTATGCATCTAATTTGTTTTGTATCATTCAGTCCACTAACTTACACCCCCTTGCCATTTTTCCCTGTGAAAATTAATAGTGCGCTATTTCCCTAATAGTCATTTGGGAATTTTAGTCTGAAGAAGAATTATTTCTTTACCAATTTTTATTCATTCACTCAATTACTTATTTACATTGTTTAGACCCATGGGCAATCACTTTATTTAGTGATTCAAAATCTTAAACTCTCTCATTGTTTTTCCATCACAATAAGTGACTAATGTAAGTCTTGAAAACTGAAGCAAGTCAGATACTATCCAAACGTATTTTAGGTGTGGAGACAGGACCAAAACAGAGGGTTTTAGAAGACACAGTACAAATCTAGGAGTTGAGAATTTTACAGATCTACTTCAATAAAAAGATGCATCTATTTTATTTGTCTAGGCCAACAGACAGAATTAAAGGACTGTATGACTCATAGAATCATATAATGGAACTTCACAAAGAGATTCAAACGTACACTAATTTAGACACATTAAAATCATAGTGCTTTGGGAGAGGATATCTATTTCTAAAGAAAAATGATTCAGATTCTTCAGTCAAAAAGGAAATAAGACCATGAAGTATTTTTGCTTTACAATCCTTTTTACAATACTTACGAAAAATTGATAAAAAATGTATATTGTATAATAGTTGTTAATGGGATGTGTGGGCTTGAGCCGATAACCAGAGCTAGAATCCAGACTCTATTCATTAATTATCTGTACTTTTCCAAGTTCTCTACCTCTCTTAACCAGTAAAGAGAGACAAAAAGAGTTCCCTTTCCCACAGGTACTACCAGGATTGGAAGATACAGAAAAGCAAAATGCTTGGTGAAGTGCCTAGCATATGGTAAGAACTTTAGAAATGATTCACCTGATTACTTTAACAGGATATTATATAGAAAAGCAAAGAAAACTAGAAAAAATATTATAAGAATATGGAATGAATTTTTCTTTTCCATGAATTCAGTTGGAATTACCTTAAGAGAATAATTTGGTCTACTTTCTCCTAGGAACCATCGCTATTGTGTTTCTTAATTTTGATTGTCAGTTTCACTGGGTTAAGAAATACCTAGACAATTTGTAAAGTACACTTCTGCATGTGTCTGTGAGGCACTTCCAGAGAATACGAGGATGTTGGAAGGAAATTGAAGGAAAGAAACTGCCTTGCATGTGAGCTACACCATCCAGTGTGCTGATGCCCAAATGGCACAGACACAGAAGGAAACCTGCCAGCACAAGCTTTTCTCTCCTAACTTCTTAGATGCCATGTACTGAGCCATCTCCCTCTATCGCCCACTCTGTCATGTTTCATTCTAAAAACAAAGGAACCAGCTGACTACTGACCAAAGTTTATGAATTCACGAGTCAAAAATAAACATTTCTTACTTAGTTGTTTTTCTCAGGTACTTTGTCAGAGTGATAAATAGCTGACTGATAAACTTATATAAAGTACCTAAAGTTCAAGCACTTGATCACTAGATTAGAGCAGAAATTAATGCAATTGAAACTAAGAAAACAATACAAAGAATTAATGAATCAAAGAGTTGGTTCTTTGAAAGAGTAAATAAAATTGATAAACCCCTAGCCAACCTTATCAAAAAGAGGAAAGAAAAAACTCAGATTCATGCAATAAGAAATGAAAAGGGTGAAATCACTACAGACCCGGTGGAAATACA
>RJWM01003591.1:0-77980 GCA_004363535.1 Dasyprocta punctata | reverse complement strand
TTAAAGCTGCTGAATAACCCAATTTCAGTTAATGAAATTGAAAATGTAATTAAGACCTTACCAACAAAGAAAAGCCTGAGCCCTGATGGATTCACTGCTGAATTCTATAAGAAATTCAGGGAAGACTTAATGCCAACACTCCTCAAACTCTTCAATGAAATTGAAAGGGAAGCAAGTCTCCCTAACTCATTCCTGGAAACAAGTATTACCTAATACCAAAACCGGAGAAAGACCCAACCAAAAAAGAAAATTACAGGCCAATCTCCCTAACGAACATAGACGCAAAAATCCTCAATAAAATTCTGGCAAATAGAATACAGCAAGTTATCAGAAAGATTATACACCACGATCAAGTGGGATTCATCCCAGGAATGTAGGGATGGTTCAACATACGGAAATCAATACATGTAATACACCATATCAACAGGGCCAAGTACAAGAACCACATGATCATCTCAATAGATGCAGAAAAAGCTTTTGACAAAATCCAACACACATTCATAATCAAAACCCTACAGAAAATCGGAATAGATGGTCTCTACCTCAACCTGATAAAAGTCATATATCATAAACTAACAGCCTACATGTTACTAAATGGACAAAAACTGAAAACTTTCAATCTAAAATCAGGAACAAGACAAGGATGTCCATTATCACCACTCCTATTCAATATAGTTCTGGAAATATTAGCCAGAGCAATTAGACAAGAGAGAGAAATAAAGGGAATAAGGATAGGAAAGGAAGAAGTGAAATTATCATTATTTACAGATGATATGATACTCTACATAGAAGACCCCCAAAAATCCATTAGAAGACTTTTAGAAGTAATAACTAAATTTCGTAATGTAGCTGAATACAAGGTGAACACTCAAAAATCAATAGCATTCCTGTACACAAACAACAAAGTCACTGAGAGAGAAATAAGGGAAACCACACCCTTCACTATAACATCCAGAAAAATGAAATACTTAGGATTCAATCTAACAAAGGAAGTAAAAGATCTATACAGTGAAAATTACATTACTCTAAAGAAGGAAATCGAAGTAGATTCAGAAAATTGAAAGATATTCCCTGTTCATGGATAGGAAGAACCAATATTGTGAAAATGGCAATTCTCCCAAAATTATTATACAGATTCAATGCAATCCCAATCAAAATACCACCTGACTACCTCACAGAGCTAGAGAAAGCATTCCTGAAATTCATCTGGAACCAGAAAAGGCCTAGAATAGCAAAGGCAATTCTGGGCAACAAAAGGAAGGCAGAAGGCATCACAATCCCTGACTTGAGACTATACTACAAAGCTACTGTGATAAAATCAGCATGGTACTGGAATCAAAATAGACCTGAAGATCAATGGAATAGATTAGAAGATACAGCCACAACTACAAACACACTCAGCCACCTCATCTTTGACAAAGGGGCCAAATATGTACATTGGAAGAAAGACAGCCTCTTTAACAAATCGTGCTGGAGAAGCTGGCTCCCTATATGCCGTAAACTAAAACTAGATCCATGCCTATCACCATGCACTAAAATAAAGTCAAAATGGATCAAAGATCTGAATATAAAATCAGAGACACTAAACTTACTAGAAGACAGAGTACATAAAAATCTTGATGACATAGGAATAGACAAGAGAGTTCATGAACAAAAATCAGATAGCATGGGAAACACTTCCTGGAATCAACACGTGGGATCTCATCCTACTAAAAAGTTTTTGCATGTCAAAGGAAATCTCCAACAGAGTGAAAAGAAAACCCACAAACTGGGAAAATATCTTAGCCAATTGTCCATCAGACAAAGGACTTCTATCCAAAACATATAAAGAATTAAAAGAAATCAGGCCCCTAAAATTCAAGGACCCAGTCCAAAAATGGGCATCTGAGATGAATACATACTTCTCAGAGAAAGAAATACAAATGGCAAATAAATACATGAAAAAATGTTCAACATCAATGGTCATTCAGGAAATGCAAATTAAAACAATGCTGAGATTTCATCTCACTCCAGAAAGAATGGCCAAGATTAAAAAATCAACCAACAACAACTGCTGGAGGGGCGGTGGGGAAAAAGGAACCCTTCTCCACTGTTGGTGGGAGTGTAGACTGGTGCAGCCACTATGGAAGTCGGTGTGGAGATTCCTCAAGAAGCTAGAATTAGAGTTTCCATTCAACCCAGCTATCCCAGTTCTGGGCATTTTCCCAGAAGAATTGAAAACATCACACCACAGTGATATCTGTGCACCTATGTTCATAGCAGCCCAATTTGTAATAGCCAGATCTTGGAAACAACACAAGTGCCCATCAATCAAAGAATGGATAAAAAAGATGTGGTATTTTTATACAGTGGAGTACTACTCAGCTATTAAGAAAGATTGCATGGAGACTTTTGTAAGTAAATGGTCACGACTTGAAACCATACTCGTAAGTGAGATAAATCAAACCCACATGTGTAAATACCGTATTGTCTCCCTGGGGTAGGAAATGGAAAAGTATATATGATCCAAAATCTATAATAAATACTACATAAGGGTGAAGAACAGCTCAAAGAGCAAGAGTAACTGGGAAGGGAAAAGGTGAAAAGAGAAAAGGGAAGAGGAAAAAGATATAAACCTGTATATATGTATATGTAAGATAACTAGAATGAACACACTGTTGAATCTATTCGTTGTTGAGAAAGAACAGTTAATGCTCATATGATTAGATTAGTTTTACATGTCTATATCTGTTAATGTAAGTAACCATTTTAAAGATAATGATGCGCAATATTGCAAGCATTGTCAAGTTTCTGTCATCTGATTTTGTAAACCTGCAATGTTACTGTAGTGTATTTACTCTAGTCATTTGTTTGTCTCTTTTGCTTGTTGTTTTTGTTTTATATGTCTTTTTTTCTGTTTTTTTCTTCGCTAAAATAAAAAAAAAATAAAACTATGGCTAGTTGACATTTCAAACCTTAAACTGAAATTTTATTTCATCGTTAATTTTAAGGGGTGCTTGTTAGGTTTACAATTTCTATTTGTTTTTTCCAAACACATACACATTTTTTTCTTTCTGAACAAAATATACCCTTTTATTTTGAAGAGTTCTGAAGAAGTTTTTCTAACGAATTAATTTCGGGGGTCAAGATATATTTTTTTCATCTTTTACTGTCTGCAAAAGTTCATTTCTTTGTCATGTTTTTGACTCTTTGATTTTGAATTTTTCTTCATTAGGCATTTTTTTCACAGGAGTTCTTTGTGCTCTGGACTTTGGGAAAAACTCTGGATGACATGCTGGCTTTCTTTGTAGCCAGAGCCCGAAGGTCTGCATCAGTGTTTGCCGTAATATTGCAGCTGGTGTTCCCTTATAATTTTGTAGTGTGAATTTAGAACCTAGAGCAAGGCACCAGCATGAGGTTTCAGTTTCTCAAAGATGACGGTTTGCCCCTGAAGTCATGCAAGATGAGAAATATTCTTGGTTCTTTCTAGGGTGGTAGAAGTTTTTGTTTGTTTGTTTAATTGTTTTGTTTTGTTTCTATTCTTATGCTTCATCACTTTGGTCTCTATGTAAATAGGTAAGCTCTAGCTCATTCTGCCTGTAACATAACACCCTGATGTTTCTCTCCTGGATATTTATTTATTATTGCCTTTACTAGTACAAGTTTGCAGTACATGTGATTATTGTCACTGTAGGGAATTAGTATGTGTACATAACACATTTCAATTCTTTTCCCCCTTTCTCTCTACCCTCCTTTTGTTTTTCCAGCATCAGATTCATTTATTTATAAGACTTTTAAAAAGTTAATTATCATATGTACAGATTAAAAACCAAATTAATAGGCCAAAGAACACATAAAACATGTCAGACAATTACACTATGTAAAGGTAATTTTTTTAATACTAAAATTAGCATATTAGCTACCAAGTTTCTCTTCATTATTGACACAAGGCTGTTCACTTCCTTGGTATTGATCTCAGTTACGCATCTACAACTTGTTAAAATTTCATTATATCCAACATTTATATATATTTAAAGCAAATGGATGAGTTTGACTATATTATCTCAGTCCATCATATTGAAAAATTGTAACACAAAGTTTTAAGACTGCTTGTAATAAGGCTAGATTTATTTAAAGTGTGAAAATTGAATTCACAGTGATAAGCATTAATTTAATCCACTATTAAGTGTTCAAATGCCTTTTAGTTAGGGCTTCTTAATTAAATCTGATGCTAATTAAAGGTCTCTATGAAAACATTCTTTTTTCTTTGAAATTTGTAGAATCTTACCCTTTTGAGAATCACAATTTTAAGTGTCAATATAATATATTTAAAAGTGGAAATGCTGTCTCTTACTCTGTCATTTCATATATATGTGTGTAATTAAGTACAATAAATAATGATAGAGAAACTTCTCAAGTATTTGTAAATAAAATTATATTCTTTTGACTTTTTGAGGTAATTTCAATTAATTTATTCAAGTTTTATCTTATGTAAGAAAACTTTTAAAGCATTGACACTGTGCTGCATTTCAAGCTGCTATGTTAATTCACTACTATCTAATACACAGTTAATAACCTAAAACTGGGTGAAATATAATGGAATGGGTTTTGCAATAACTTATTAATTTCTTTTTTAAAAATTTACTAATGTGTAATTTTCAATTTCCATCACTATTGAATTATTTTGAGTGCTCACTGTTATGAGACTTGATAAAAATATATTCAAATCACATGTGCTTAATTTGCTTAAATGATACCTTCTCATATGCCATTCAATTTGTATTGTCAGAGTATTCTGTATTCTGCATCATGCCTTTCTCTACTTAAAAGAATTACAGGTCAAAATTCTTTCTTCTGCATAATGTTATATATGTTTCAGTTGCCAGTAGTGAAGTATGATCCTTTTATTAGCTGCTATGAACCTAAGGAGAAAATATAAAGAAAAATAGTTTTTTATTCATGCTATGTATTTCTTTATCTCCTATTGCATCCCAAAACAATAAATTCAGAGATGAAAACATCTTCTGAAACATATTATCTTGAGAAATTCTATGCCTCAATACTTCCCTAACTCTCATAATCCCACAGTATGCTTGAGAAATTTGTTTCAGATGCCAGATGTTCAGCATGTTTTCAACTTGTAGATCCTGTATCCATTATCATTTTTGAAACACTGAATAATGATTATGCTTATTTATTAGCCCAGTACTACTTTAGATCTAGAGTTTATTATTTTATCGTGCATTTCGATGTCACCTTGGTACAATCTATCATTTTTTTTCAAAGTTGGCACAAAGCTGCCCCTATTTTTAACCCCCTATTTTAGTACCAGATGCTGGTGTGATGGATATTTAAGCAAATAGCTCCTCACATTGCTATACAGAAACATTTTTAAATGCAAAGTATTTCACACTATGAATAGACTAACCAGTCTCTTTTCCAGCTATAAAATTCTATGCTATCCAGACTAGCGATGTCACTGCACATATGTTTCTAAGCAAAGATTCAGTATGCCTTTCCATTTCTTATTTCTTTCTATTCTAAATTCCATTCCATTTTCTATAATACAGTATATACAACATTGTTGAGAAATATAATGTAAGTTAATTATAATAAGGAAAAGATAATGAAATAACGTTTTATTTTCTATACATCATTCAGGAGTGTGCTGGTCAGCAATGAGTACTTGCTTGTTTTCTTTGCATAGTGTCTACTGTTACATAGTGAAAACCTTGAGAGCAGGAGTTCTGTGTTATTTAATACTGTAATATCTCATCCTGGCTCAGGGTCTGGCAGGATTCTGTAAAAAAGGAGGGATTGAGTATGAGAATGTTGATCAGGTTATCACCTGATAGGCTACCAAATTTATTAATCTTATCACTTAAGGAAATGCTGGGATTCCAGATTTGTGTGTAATTCTTAGCCTCTCTTAGCAAGTCCATGGCCATTAAATATATACATATGGATACACAGACTAAGCAATTAAAAAATAAATAGCTATATAACTAACTAATTTTGACCTCCCTAAATGGGATATTATAAACTTGTAGCACACAACTATCTCTTCAGAATTAAAATGCTTTTAAATTTAAAATCAAGTGTGGTCATATACCTATGAGTTATGTAACCTATAACTCTCAGACACGTGTTTTTCTGGGTGTGAAGCTCTAATGTTTCTTAATAAAACTATCTCCGAATATGGCATACAGGATTATAAAATCTTGAGGACCAAGCCTTGTTCAAAGTTTGAGGGAAAGATTTTTGTTATGCCTGGATTAGATCTCTGTGGTCATCTGTCTGTCTCTGTCTGTCTGTCTTTGTCTCTGTCTCTCTCTCTCTCATTTATGCTCTTGCTCTCCCCTTCCCTCTCACTCTGTTTTATTTAGACAGGATCTTGCTATGCAGTTCAGGCTGGCCTTAAAATCAATATGTAGCCCAGGATGTCTTTGAAGTCATAGTGATCCCTGTACCTCTACTTCCTGAGTTCTTAAACTACAGGCATGTACCATAATGCCCAAATATCTGTATCTTTTCTTCAGTGGTCACCATCCGAATTGAAGTATGAAAATACTGGTCTATAAATTGCTCCCTGTAGAAAATTCTCAGTGTGGGTAAAACAGATCAGCAACCACTGACAGAGAACGTTGAATATGTTCTTGATACACAAAAATTCCTGGTGACACTTTTTGAAGGGTAATTAGCAATAGAACCTCATTTGACATGGATGTTTTGTTTTTCACATGTGTGGAACTTGTAGAGAATGATGACATTCTGATTAATACAGAATGGTGGTTCCAGATAGATTATAAGGGAGAACATTTCTCACTTAAAATGGTGAGCTAAAGAAATGAACCACTCAAAAGCTCAGCCATTTCCTAAGATCTCTACATTATGGCTAGATGGAGGACAATTTTGGTAGAAAAGAGCTCTAAATGTATAGCTATTATTATTTAAAAATTTGTTCTTAGTAAAATAGACGGAACAACAGAACAAAATTATGTTCTAAAAACTCTTCCTTTCTTCCTTCCTTCCTTCCCTCCTTCCTTCCTTTCCTTCCTTACTTCCTACTTTCCTTTATTCCGTCCTTCACTCCTTCTTTCCTTCTATACTTTCTTTTTCATAATTTAGTAAAATAAACTTACTAAATGAGGGCTGAGAAGACAGACAGACATCTACCTGGAGAGGGAGCACTGAAGAGCAAAGAATGTCAAGCCCAGCCTGGGTTATGAGATTTGTCAGGAAACACATGTGCTTACAGGGAAAGGGATTGGGGAATAGGATGGGGATACAAGTTAGAAGCATGCTATATTCTTCAAAGACTGTTTTAATAAGTAATGATATTGAGAAGAAAGGTTGCCAGCTTTCTCACTGTCAAAGTGAAGAGTTAAAAATAGGAAGAGGAAGGCAAATAGGATGAATTTGTTAGTAATGGTTGGAAAATAAAAGCATTGGTGTGAACTCTACATATAAATATGTACAAATAAAAAGATACAAAAGTATATGTGTACATAGATGAACATATATTCTGTACCTCTTTCTAAAATCTATTTGGTTTCTAAATATGATTACCTAATCAGAGAAGGCAAGGATCCTTGCAGAAAAGATATATCAAAGTGATACTGAATGAGACCTTTTGGACTGGAGACAGTGTAAATAAAACCAAGTCAAATAATGTGAACATTTATACATTTGCACAAGCAACAATCTTTTGGAGTGAGTTGAACTGCGGTTTTGGCCAAAGGAAGTCAGCATGATCAAAAGAGTGGCCAGGCAACTCACTCATCAAAGGAAGGGTTTGCTTTTGTTCATTTGTTGGGATGAGTTACTTTAGTAATTGTCCATTAGTCATATGCAGTTTCAAGTGATGTCTTTCTTTCTTTCTTTCTTTCTTTCTTTCTTTCTTTCTTTCTTTCTTTCTTTCTTTCTTCTTTCTCTTGTCTTTTCTCTTTTTTTTTTGTCTTTTGGAGACAGGGTCTCGCTATGCAGGTCAGGCTGGCCTTGGGCTCACTTTGAAGCCCAGGTTGGTCTTGAACTTGCAACAATCCTCCTGCCTCAGCCTCCCAAGTGCTGGGATTACAGGAGTGCACCCTCATGCCTGGCTTCTTGTTTTTTTTTTTTTTTATGTGAAAATTTTCTGGTTTCAGATTTGGTGGGGTAATGGGTGATCAGTTTTTCTCAGGAACTGCCATGTTACTTTTTTGTTTTATTTTTATTATAGTGGTACATGTCCATAGTATACAATGTTTACATTTATCTTAGTGAGTAGATACATGTAATCAAATTAATTCTTTTTATTCTCCTTTCCCTCTACTCCTTCCCCCATCCATTTCAAGATTTCCTGATGATCTGCAAAGGATCTAGTTCTTTTGTTTCCTATGTATGTCTTTTATTTTGTTTTTAAAAATTATTTATGTGTTGGTATTATCTTATAGGTGTGTATGATTTATTTCAGGTAACATTATGATGTCAATGTACATCTATTTTCCTACAAATGTCTCAATGTATTCTTCTTTATGGCAGAGTAGTACCACATTATGGATAAGTACCAAATTTTCTTTATCCATTCATCTGCTGATAGATTTTTTGGCATCTTCCCAAATTAAGCTATTATGAGTAGTGCTGCTATAAACAGGGTTATGAATGTATCTTCATGGCTTGATATCTTTAACTCTTTTGGAAAGATACCTAGAAGACAAATAACTAGTCATATGTAATTTCCAGTTTTAGATTTTTGAGTGATAATGATTTTCATAGTGTTTGTACCAGTTTACATTCCCACCAACAAGCAGAACAGTGTCTTTTCTCCCATAGTTTTATCAAAATTTAATGTTGTCTAATTCCTTTGATGATAGTCATTCTTTCTAGAGTTAGATGAACTCTCAATTTCACATTACTCTTATGGCTGGTATTATCATCTTGTATAAATATGCTGGTTCTAGATAGAAATTGGAAGAATTTCAGTGATGAGCCACTGCAAAAGGCACAAACACAGGGTAGAAGAAGCAAAGTTCCAGTGAGTAATGGTACAAGATGATCCTGTATTATATTCTTGGACAAAACATTCTTAACTGCTCATCATGTCTGTATGCAAAGCTTAGTAGAATCTGACACAATATTTAAGATAGTGAAGAGGAAGACTGACATTCCAGTCTTTTTATCCCATTTTAGTCACTTAGAAAATGTGGGCTCAAATGAGGAATCACTGGAGTTTTAGCAGAAGTAGCCTTCAAATTTTTCAGAGTAACCTGGATAACTGTTATCATAACTCACAATTTGAAGGTGCTGTCTATCACAAACCTAGAGGAAATCTAAAAGTAGTGATTTTTAAATCTACTAAGAGCAAGTGAAGCTCGTGGATTTATTCAGGTTTTTTCCTCAGTAATGATTTCTTCACTTTGTGAAAGTATTCTGCTCCTGTGGCTTTGTCAGAGTCTAATGATGGGCCTGTTGAAAGGAGAAAAATGGTAGTGAGGCAACAAAGGGTAATAACCATTTACTAGGTCCAGGGGTTTATTTTCTTGGGCCAATATTGAGCCCCACCATAAAGGGTCTTGACTGTCTCAAAAGAATGGTAGCACTGTGTAGAAAATACAGGAACAAGCTTGTAGAGGGTCCTACTGAGTAAAACCTAGAACGGTTTGTATAGTGGCATAGCCTACGGTCAAGAATGAATGAATAAACAGAAAGAAGATCTAACAATTGCAATGCTGTTAATAAATGTAGAAGAAACAATTAACTTAGAAAAAATTCCATTAGGAAATCATCAGATAAATTATTAATTCAATGTAGAAAGTTCGAAGAGTTTTTAGGAATGGGATATTTATGCAGTCTTAACTCTCATTCAAATACTGCAGAGTAAAAAACATGGATATGACAAAGGAAAACTGGCAGATACTAATTTAGTATTGAAAAAAATAACATCTCAAATAGTGAGACAAACTGAAATAACTGGCAGCTGGTAAGATGTAAGGCTATGATAAAGGCATCATGTCTGTTACACATATGCCAGAATTTATGACATAAAATGAGTAATGATGATACCAAATTCAGGAATATTCTACAAAATAATTCACCAAATATTCAGTTATCTCAAGATTGTAGAAATCACAGATGGGCTGAAGAAACTTTAAACATCGTGGTATAATAAAGCAACACATATAAATGCAGTTCAATTTGAAATTGTCTATTTTTCTATATGCAACATTATTGAAGTTATTGATAAAATTTGAACAAGGTTTATGGCTTACTAATAATACATCACAGTTTTCTGAGTTTCATGGTTCATTGACTTCAAATAAAATAGCTCTGTAGTTCTATACACTAAAATAATCAGTATTGATGAAACATCAAGTTAGCAGCTTAGTCACAAATGACTCAGAAAAGAAAGCTATTAGTGTTAATTCTGAAACTATTTCAGCAGTTTCAAAATAAAAATTTTATTTTGAAATTTTAAAAAATGTTGCCGAGTATTGATAATATGAAAATCAAATCAAATGCTAATATGAAATCCAAATGCCTTTAAATCCAAAACTTTGAGTGCCAAGACGATGTGTCAAGTTGAAATTTCATACCTGACCTCATGTGACGAATTTCATTCAAAATGTAGAAAAACAACCCTGCAACTTTTCTCTTTTGTGCCCCCATTGAAAAGGACTTTTCCTGCCCACTTTAGTTGCCAAATATTTCTGTGTACATCCTGGTGCACCCACTTAGGCACATTCAAAAAGGCATCTATAAAGGCTGAATGCCCTAATACCAAACTTTGTACAATATCTTGAAGAGGGCCAATGCTATGTATGTAACTCGTATTTTTTTCTTATTCTGTTTAGATATAATGACACTGGCAAAAATGTCAAAAAGTCCTGCACATATCCTTAAATAAAAACAACACAGAAAGTGATCAGGAAAAGAGTTAACAATGATATGCTTTGCACAAAAACACATATTATTGGAGAAACTGGATAATGCTGTAAATGTGAAATGTCTTATAGAAGAAGCTGGTATTGGAATGATCACCATAAATGACCTGAAGAAACCAAAGGATAAACTGCTGAAGAGAAAATGTATGCTGAAAGTTATAAATAAAAGTTAATAAAAAATAGGAAGCATTGCATAGAGCTAAAATGAAGATCTTAAGAGTGTATCCACCAGTGTCTCAGTGAATATAAGTCACTTAATGATATTTTGACCATAAAAGAGTCAAAGATCCAACATAGCGAACTGGAAATTGAAAGGATCTGTAAATATTCAACAGGCTGGTTGCCTAAATCTAAGAAAGAACATAGCATTAAATTTTTTAAAGATGTGTGACAATAAAACAGTTTCTTCTCACAAGGTAGTGGAGAAATTCATTGATGGGCTTGCCACAATCATTAGTGATGAAAATATGACACCAGAACAAGCCTGTAATGCTGATGAAGGAGCATTGTTTTGGCACTATTACCTCAGAAAGTCACTGACTCTGGTTGATGAGCCAGCCCCTACAGGAGCCAAGGATATTAATGACATAGTAACAGTGCTGGGATGTGCCAAGGCAACAAGCATGCCTAAGATAAACTTGCTGAGATAGGCAAAAAACTTATGTTCTATAAATGAATTTCTTCCAGCCCATTATGCTAACAAAAAGCATGCATATCATTTTGAATATTTTTCACAAACATTTTGGACCAATGACTCGTGCTTACTAAAAGGGGAATTGGATTGGATGATAACTGCTAGATTTTGTTTCTGTTTGACAACTATCCTGCTCATCCTCCAACTGAATCATCAAAAATAATGTCTATGCCGTACACCTTTCCTTAAGCGTGACCTCATTAATTCAGACATGCTACCAGGATATCCTAAGATCACTTGAAAACAAATAACGAAACTCTTCCTTGAACAGTGTGCCAGCAGCAGTGAACAAAGATGTGAGTACTGCAGGGTTTTGGAAGGAGTTTGGCATGAAGGATGATATTACTAATGCTTTGGAGCCAGTGACTGACATACAGTTGTGCGTCCTTAGATGACTTCTGGTCTGTGATTATGTTGAGTGATCATATTGAACACAGAGACAAATTTGAAGGGTTTCGTACATCCAATGAGGGGAAAAAAAGATGTCTGACCTCCTTACATAGACAAATAAATTACTTCCAGAGTCTGTCAGTCAGCTAGAAAATGAGAATATTGAAGAATTCATCATTAATAATGAGGTACCAGATGTTCATCCATTGACCAGGGATGAAATGGAAAAGACAGTTCTTGTTAAGGTGATTATGACCATTGTGATGATGAAGGTAATGGTGTTCACACTGTAGTAAAAAGGCTTAGAGATGATGTGGTGAAATGGCATAAAGGATTTATAAAGAATTACAGCAGCAGGCAGTCATAACAGAATGAGACATCATGTAAGTTTATAAAATCAAAGACAATCTTCTGGGACAAAAATTGTTGTTAAGGAGGTAGAAGACTCTCCAGGAAGCACTTAGGAAAGCAGTCCAGAAAAATGCCTCCTCATTCCAGGAGAACCTACTTCCTGGTTCCTCAATGCTTCTGTTGTTTCTGCTCACCTAGAAGAATAAAATAAAGTGTGTACTAGCCTTATAAATGAGCACGTTTTTACAGGGAGAGACTGAAAGTTGCCAGAAGTTGCTCTTGCTGGTGTTGAACAGCTGACCTGGGGATCCTGATGATGCTGCCTTGAAACTCAGTAACCATGAACACGTTGTTCCTTTTCACTGTGTTAAGAGTAGGTCATATTTTATACTGCTAGGTATTTACCTGGGAGTAGATGTAAAAAGTGACTGCTTATTGTTAGCTTATAATTCCAGAGTTGGGAATGGTGAGGATGCTGAATGACCAATGGAGTATTCACTCAGGTAGCTGAGGTAGTGAAATCATTGATATTGTTCAATATATATAATCTTTGCTTAATGAACAAAATTGCTAAAATATTGTGTATAATTTTTGTATAGAATATAGCCATATTTCATATTTAATCTTCCCTAAATGTGTCATGTACTTGTGAACATTTCAAAATCTGAAATCTAGAACATTTCTGGTTGTACACATTTAGGGTAAATATACTCAACTTGTATATGTTTCTAGGAAATCCATAATAATTCAAGAATACTTTTTCTTGCAGGATTCTTTGAGAACTCAATATATATAAAATTAGATATTGCTTTTCCTCACATATTAGAACTCCTGAATTAAAATATCTGTCCTAAAGCTGTAACAATTTTATTCCTATTTCAAGTTCTTCCTAGTACTAAAATCTGTATGAAATATTCATGAAGACTGAAGACTACTATGAAATCTGCACAGTACTCATTCTTGTTAATTGAGTTGGAGTTTCTGTCCTGATGGCTGAATTTTACTTCATTTCCCTATACTTCTCCCTTTCTTAGCGAACTATTTAAAATTCAGTGCTTGCACAACTGGGATCATGTCATTATCCTTCCAATTTATCTGTCTCATACACTATAGCTTCTTAACCCCATATTTCATGCAAATGAGATTTCTAACCCTGCACAACAAAATACTCAATGATACTGAACTTCATTGCTACATATTCTCCAAATCTTTTTAGACTTCCCTGATACCAATTCTCCAAATCTTAGAATCTTTGAGGGATACTAGCTTTGTGCTTATTTTTGATACTTTACTTACTGTGTTATAATATCTATTTTTCATATTCAAGGTAATCTGGAATACAAGCTATATTGTCTTTTTCTTCAGAAACTGATTTCTTCCAGTTTAAATTTTGTCTCAATTATTGTAGTTGATATGTTAAAGTCTTAACCAAAGAGATAAAAGTAAATAAAACCATAGCCCTTCAGTTTTTTTCTGTCATAATGGAGGTTTAGTGTGTGCAGAAAAATCTGTAGATTCATTAGCTAAGCTGATTCTCTGGATTGTCTTTTCAGGTGCCAGGGATTAAACACAAGGCCTTTCACGTGCTAGCCACGTGCTGTACCGCAGTTTCCTACTGAATTATGTTTCACACTGGATTGACTTCAAAGGGAAAAAAAGAGTAAATCACTAGAGGAAACATGTATCTTGATGACTTTTCATATAAGACAAGCACTTACTATATGTCAGGGACTGTGACAAATATTTATGGGATTGGTATGAAAGAAGCATAGCACACTGCCCTATAGAGAAAAACTTGTTAAATTAAGAAGATTAAGATCACAAATAAGCTGAAATGCTTTCCTCTGATTTTGTAATTAACTAAAGAAAATTATAGGTAATTTTGTCAAGAAACTGGATGATTTTATTACCTTGTTTATTAGAAACATATACTTTATGCCATCAGGTATGGCTTAAATACTTTTTTCTTCAACTATTTACTGACCTTATGCTTACTTCAGTATAATTCTATCATCAATTCATTTAATAGATATTGATTATTACTCAGCCAATCTTCTGCCAGGTGATGCATATATATAGATAAATAAAATAAGTATTTGCATACTCAGAAGTCATAATATGACAGAGGCAGACTCAAATATATTCTTTTTTATTTTAAAAATAAAACAACATAAAACAAAAGATAGAAATGATACAGAATGTCAAAAAATAGGAAATTAACATGAGCTAATATATTGAATATTGTCATCTTAGAAGTAGCTTTTCAGGTTACAAGATTTAGGCATAAAAATGATCAAACAATCAAACAATGAGAGCACAAACTGTTCTTTGTGATGAATTTACTGAGATTAGTAGTATAGTTATTTATCTTGTATATATACACATACACATATATACATGTATATCCACATACATATAATCTTTTCCTTTCTTTATTTTCTCCTTTCCATATCCCAGTTGTTCTTTCCTTTTGAGCATTATCTGTCCTTTTTCATTTTCATGATATCTATTGTACATTTTGGATCTTATTACTCTTTCAGTTTTTTTTGCACTAGAGAGACAATATGATATTTACACATGCGAGTTTGATTGATTTCACCTATGAGCATCATCTCAAATTGCATCCATTTACCTATAAAAGCCTCAAGTGTATCCTTCTTTATAGCTGAGTAATACTCCATTGTATAAAAATACCACATCTTTTTTTATCCACTTCATGGTTGATGGGCACTTGGGTTGTTTCCAAGATTTAGCTATTACAAATTGTGCTGCAGTAAACATGGGGGCACATATATTGCTGTGGCAATGATCCACTAATAATGTAAAGGAGGAAATGAAGATAACTAGATACTGTGAACCTGATCTTACCAATAACTACTTCCGTTTTTCTCTTATGAGATCATATTAAAGAGTAATTTATTTAATAAACATATTTATCATCCTTCCTCTTGCTAGGACAATGTACCTGACACTTGCAACCAAAAAACAAAGAGGTTTAACATGGCCCCTAGCTCCTGTGGTTTCAGGCTACATTTGGCCAGGTCTAGGGACAGAATTTCATGGCAGAAGGATGTGACAGAGCAGAGTTGCTGACTCCATGGCAGCCAGACGGCAGAGCAGGGGAAGGGTGTTAGGGAGAGAGTGAACTTGTAAAGACATTACCCTCAGTGACCCTCCTCCAACTGGAATCTATCTCCTGGTAGCATATACAGCTATGAAAATAAGTGATTAATCTCTTGGTGAATATAGTACTCCCATTATTCAATCACCTTCTAGAAGTCTCTTACTCTAGCCAAGTCTGCAATTTAAATGAACCATCATAACAAATAAAAATCCGTGTTAATACTATGCAGTAAGTAACATTTTAAGTCCTGGAGATAAAGCTGTTCCCAAAGCAGGTACAGACACCTTTCCTCAAGGAGTTTATGTCACATAGGTAAAGGAAATAAATAAAATATACAAGTAGGTTCTATGTTGGATGTAATTATAATAAAAGCTGTGGAGAAAAGCAAAAGTGATGAGTGATAGGGAATGTTGACTATGTTATGATTCTAATAGTAGGATAAGGAATGTTGCTTTGATAGATGCTATTTAATAATACTATTAGATTATTAATGTTAAACATAGAAACTAAGGGCCTGAGCAAGTCAGATAAATTGTTCAAGGTTAAATAGAATTCAGAAAGTTTAGATTTAACTCAAATTTTCTGTTCTAGCGATTCTTTCTGTCAGTCCTGCTTACAATCTTGTAAGAGTTTATTCTTGCTACTGAATCAATTTTACGTTTTCTTTTATGAAACATCATTTTCTTCTCCCTTCAAAAATTTCTTCATCAGTTTATGTTGCAAAAGGGATACATTAATGAATTGGTTCTCCTTTGAAGGATAGGAAAATGTAAAGATCTCAGCCCTGGACAAGAATTCATAAACTTTTTCTGATGTGCATCACTCAGTTAAGTGACTGATGTTGGGGTGACTCTCAGGAGTCTGAGTGCAGCACTATTTGTGTGACATTTTTGTGAACTGCCTGCTTTTTCTAAGTACAGCATAGCACTTTGTAAGACATTTTTAACTTTTCCACCTCCCTATGATACAAAACATATCTGGCAGCAAGACCAATAAATTTGACAGTCAGCCAGCAAGTCAGACAGCAAATCCCTTTTGTGAATCAACCTAGTAGAGCGTGAATAAGGAAGTTCACCATTATGATTATTTACCTGGCAACCTGCATCACCTTTGTGCACACTTCTTCGTTCCTCCTTATCATTTCTTTATAAATAGGTTAATGCTTTCAAGTGGTTCAGGATTGTTCTAGTAGCTTTTATCCAACGCTGTAGGATTAACTTTTTTACTCTGACCAAAGGTAGCAACAATATCACTGTTTAAGCCCTCCAAAGACTTTTCAGTTGATCAGTAATGTAGCTTCCTTTACATTGCTGAAGGATTTATACCCTCTTTTTTGGCCATGAATCTATCTAGATTGAATAAAAACTTGTTGGCCCAGGATTGCCCCTGTGAATATTTCAAGCATCATGCACTGTCTCATTGTTAGAGTTATCTAATCGTATAAAGGATTTTCAGAAACTGTTTGAGAAAGGGTTTTGTGAAACAACATGCAGAAAGGAGGTATACATTCTCTTGTTGCCAAAGAAACTGCTTAAAACCACCACTAAGGTTTCACATCAAGTTGGGTGCAATCTAAATGGAATTATAACAGAAAACAAAATGCTATGTCTCATCTCATTTTATTTCCTCCCTTTGGGTAGTTATGCTTTCTGAATTTTACTAAAGAACTGATCTGTTTTCTGGCACAACTGCTCAACAATCTCTAGAGAAGTTTGGTGCATCTATATTTTATGTATTCTTGCATCTTTCTAATATTAATATACCACCAAAAATACATTTCAAGTCAGATTTTATAAACCATTTTATTAACCTCAAAATACAATTTTATAATGTGACAGATTACATTGCAATATAAACTCATCATTTTAGATGAGAAGCTATTAAAAATAACTCAACTTTCAGAATTTTAGTCAGTTTTACTACTTGCTATGTAAAACTCCTCAAATTTCTAGATTTCCAGGATGATTATAGCTCAATGAATGCTTCAAATGTCTCACATTATGCTTTGAATCCTACAGTGGCAGAATCAAGAGTTGATAGGCAATAAATGTGTAACCTGAGTTCATTTAAATACTTGCTTTTAGTTTTTTTATTTACTTATTTTCCCTTAACCTACTGAATTCAGTGTAAGCTTCTGAAAGTGTTGACAGTTGACCAATTATTATCACTGTTCATAATTTTATCACCTCTCCACTTCATAGACTTTTATAATGTCAAAGCTGGAAATTTCAAAGAGGGATTATTTAGTACAATTATTGAATTTTACAAGTGGGAAGATAGGGAAGGAGAAGTAAATTGATCAATGTTACAGATAAAGCATGATGGACACTGGAATACGCTGTGAATCCAATTCTAAGATCGTCTCCAAGATTTCTACCTCCTGGGGTACAGTGCACAGTTTTAAGGGATACAAATTTTTTTGCCTTATGTCTGTGAATTTCATCCAGTATGAACTAAGATAAAGACAATATAAAGATCAATCCTGCGAAATTACTGAAGAAGCCATTATCAAGACTCTGACAGCGGGTTTTTGCTTCTGATGAAGGCAGAAAACCTTGGGGAAGTGAAATACTAGATCCTTTCTTGATACTTTACAGCACGAAGAAAGAGCTAGAGTCAGTGACATTTAGACACACAGCATATATTGACTTTAATCTCTGTTGTGGGAAAAATAATATCATGCTCGGTCCTGATCCTTTCTGACAGACCAGTGGTGGCAAACCTATGGCATGTGCACTGCTTGTGTCATTCAAAACTCTAAAAGGTTTGCCATCACTGTACAGACCATCAGGAAAACTTCAGGGATTCATTAGTGAATCATATGCGCTGACATTTATGAAGTGTGTAAATTGGCAAGTTACTTCTTTTTGTCCACCTATTGTTCCATTTCTTGTCTTTGAAAAATCTTTACTAAAAAATGGAAGTGCTGATATTTATTTTTCCAGAAATGTCATGAAGCATTCTTTGACATTGGATTTAACATATGTTAGGTATAAACTAGATTACATTTTAACAGTGGATTATGGAGTTATCTATAGATTTTCAACTTTTTGCAATTACCGAATGTCCACTTAAACTGAGTCTTATATAATTTTGAACATCACTTTCTAGCATTGAATCTAGAGAAATATATCTGCCAGATAAAGTGTAAATATGTACTTAAATATGTGAACTTGTTAAATAAGATGCAAAGCATGGCTCTGAATATGATTACTTTGGATTTTAACGTAGTTAATATTCATTCCTTCATATTGAAAATAAATTAATTTTTCAGTAAACGTTTACTTGCTATGTATTATGTATTAAAGTATACAAATATCAATGCCATGTATTCTATACCCTTAAAGAATTAGCAATTTAATTGTTTTTCTGATGAAACTGAACAATAGGTTGAGCTGTTTGATGAGGCTATTCCTAGTATGTAATCTAAAGGCCATGCTATGGAAATAAAAACGTGTACTTGTCTCTTGCTTTGCAAAGTCAAAAGGACATGCATTCAAATATCTCACATATGAGGCCTAAATAAATAGAAAGACTAGTGTATACTCTTCTGTGTTCTAGAAATGATGATTCTCTTAACAAAGTGTGGAGCTATATTAGCTGATTTGGGGAAATATATCATGTCTAGTTACATAGTTTATTATTGCCTAAAATCCCGTCAGTGATTTTTTTTTTTTCATACGAGCTGCAGCCAAACAATCTTTTCCATTTTCTTCTTGTGCAATTGGATTTTGGTACAGTTAGCTCTACCACAGATTCATTCTTAGAGTAAAAACCAAATATATCACTGAATAAAAGACTTCATATTATATCCTTAGAAATAGATATTTTTTGTAAAAATATACTGAGATCTGATGTGTCTACAATAATCAATGTAACATTTTACTGTTTTTAAATTGGTACATGCTTATAGTACATAATGATTCACATTGTTCATAGGGAGTTGTTACATGTACATAGCATACCTTAATTATCCTTTTTCCCTCCCCTTCCTCTTCTCTGCCTTTCCCTTTCCTCCATCTCTTGGTTCCCTTTTCTTTTGTAATAGATAAACCTTTCTATTTCCTCTTATCTATCTTTTATTTATATTTTGGATTTTTCATATAAGAAAGTCAAGTGATATTTACAATTGTGTATTTGATTTACTTAAAAATTATGATCTCAAGGTGCATCTGTTTTCAGAAAAGAAGAGAAATGTTGCTATACAAAAGATAGTGCATATACATACATATATGTATGAGTGTGTACATATTTATATCTCCAATGAAAATAAAGGCATACAATGCTAAGATAGGTATATACTAATATCTAGTGTATATTCTCCTAAAATGAATTTTTCATGAAAACTAAGTATAATAACTGAGACAATACAGTTTGGTATGGTAAATACATTCAATAAGGAAAATTCTTTTACTTTTTCCTAAAACATTTTGGACTTATTTTTTAGATTTTTCTGAAATGTCTTTAATCTGAAGATTTTTCCCCCCTACTTAACAGAAACTAACTTCTTATTTGCTTTTTTAAAGACCCTTAGTCCTTAAAGTCTCATATTAGATGCTTCACTGAACAGTCTTCTGTTTCAACACTGGAAGATGAACTAATGCATTACTTAAAATACACTGGATTACTCTCTAATGATACCGGGACAGATTTACAAAGCTATATTTTTTAAAATTTTCTGTGATTTTCAGTTATTTTCTGCTATTGGGTTCTTGCATGTTTATTCTCTAAATTTATTTTACTTTATAAAATGTGTACTATAGTATATTGTAGTTTCAGGGTTATAAATCTTTTAACAATATAATTATAAATGATCACAAGCAACAATATTGGGTATATAAATACTATCTTCAGGTATTAATGAAACAACTGCACTATGAAATAGGTGTTACTATTTTCGCCACTGGATATTCAAAGAGAGTTCCAGGTAGATTGATCCATAACTAGGTATTTGAAACAAGTATTACTTGGATATTTCCATTTATGCTTCTCAAATTTTAACTTAAATTTTCTTAGATCAATTTTGTTTCATCCAGAGCTTCCACCATGACCATTTCTATTCTGGTGTGAGTTTCAATTCATGTCATGTGTATCTTCAGCCATAGTCTTTCAATCCACACTTCCATCCTCTTGTTTTTTATTTCATCTTGATTTTGGTAAGATGTATAGAATAGAATAGAACAGAACAGAACAGAACAGAACAGAATAGAGCAGAATAGAATAGAATAGAATAGAAGCGTTGCTGTACAAAGGGATAGACAGAATATGGAAATAAACAGTAGTAGATGAAATAGTTTTCAGAAAGAGAAGATGCTCTGTAAGTAAGATAACTACACATACCCTACCTGAGGGAATTCGTTTAACCTAGTAATTGGTAATTGGACATGATTTAGGTACTATGATATTTATAATTTCTATCTCATTTTATGCTAGCATTTTAATATTAAAAGTTTTATTCGTATGCTTATTTTTGTTGCTGCCACTAGAATGCTAGGTTCTGTTAAGGGAAGGATACTGTATTAATTATTACATAATTCTCATGACAATTCAGCTATAGTTCCGACAACATTTCAATAAAAATTTGAGGAGAGGAGAGGGTTATGCTCATTACATTCCCAGTTCTTGGTTTTTGTACTCTGACTACCTGGAGTGTCTTGTTAGTATTTATGAATTCTAACAATCTTGCTTTATTTTCAAAGAATCTTTAAAATACTGGAAACATTTTGAGATGTCTTACTTTTTAAGATTTCTCAGTAAATCTTGTGGAGTATGCTATTATCAACTTAATACCTCTGTTAAGCTTGTCTGCACAATGCTAAATATCTGAAAAAAGACATACAATGACTTATTGTAATGATCTCTGTATTGTTAACTAGCCTACTATTTTAGGAATACTTTTCATGACTGTAACTTGTTTTGAGGAAAGCCAGGTTTTCTGGAAGCCAGCACTAAGAAAAATAAATTTGCCTTTCTATTAAACCTTTGTTTATCTTCCTGATGTTGAATTATATTTCTCTGTTGATTTGATCTATTTTTACTACAACTTTTATTAGATAGGAGTCAGTGATAGTTAAACTGAAATTTTTCTTTTATGTTAAACATTTCATATTGTTTTTGGCAGGGAAAGAATTTATGAATATTGCCATGTAATATGCTTTAATTAAAACAAAGTTTCTTAGGCTAAAAATGATTTTTAACTTTCATAAGGACATTAAAAATAAAAATTAAATAAGAAATTCAAAATTTTGAAAATGTTTTAGCCCTGTTCCAGACATTTATCTGTGATCTTTTAAAAACTGCTATTAACATTTCTATTAAAGTTTTTATGAATACACAACTTTTAATTCATTTTCATATTTACTAAGTGATTATTGGATTATATGGTAAGAGTTTATATAACTTTGTAACAATCTGACAATCTGTCTTTCCACATGGCTCTATCACTTTGCATTCTCGAAAATGATGAATGGAAGGAAGTTTAGGTCCATATCCTTGCTAGAATTTCAGTGTTTGGTACTCTTTTGGATCTATGGTGAAAACTCATTGTTTTACTTTGAAATTCCCTAATGAAATATGATTTTGAGCATTTTTTCAAAGGGTTCCATGTCATTTTTATATTTCATTGGTGAAGTATCTATTCACATTTTTATTCTTTTTGTTCTTTTACTTCTTGCTAAGTTTTGAGTTATTTCATACCTTGAATAAATTTCCTTTTTTAATTAAATGTTTTGTAAATACATTCTCTAAGTGCAGGTCTTCTCTTTTCATTATCTTAACTGTGTCTCTTGTTTTGCAGTACTAGAGTTTTAACATGTAATGAAATACCACTTGCATATTTTTTTCTTTCATAAATTTGCTTTGGGTGTTTTATCAAGAATTCATCATCAAACACAAGGTTACTTAATTTTTCTCCCATGTTATATTCTAGGACTATCATAACTTGGTTCATTTCATTTAGGTCTTTCATGCATTTTGAGTTAAACTTTATGAATCAAGAAAGTTCTATGTCTAGATTAATTTTTATATATTGAGGTAGAACTGCTATAAATCATTACTATTCTAATTCTCCTAATAACTTATTTGTCTAAAGAAAACTCCCTCTTGAAGATCTTGTGTATAACAATAAATTTTTTAAATATCATTAAGGTATGTTACTAAACCAAGAAAGGCCTTCATAAAGTAACTCAAGCTATGAAATAGTTTAATATGAGAGTTTTAATCAGTTTTGTATCACCAGAAGTCTTATGCTTCTTAACTTCCAAATTATGTATTTTTGGAGTCATAATTTGTTTGGAGTTTACATGCAATTCAGGATGAAGTGACATCTAGCATACAGAATTGAAATATGTGCTTTACTGAACCAGATTTTTGCTAAGTGACATAACTTACCAGGCACACGTATTTATAGGATTACAGAAAAATATCACTAAAATAGCACCCTATTTTACTTACTTTTGCCAGGAAGTAAATCTTTTCCTTCCTTTCTCCAAATTTTATTATTCCAACTAGTGGACTGAAATAATTGCTTCTATCTCTTGGGCCCAATAAAGCAATTTAGCTCTTAATGAGACTTGTTAAATTTGAAGACCAGTGGTTTTTTGGGATTTTTTTTTTTCATTAGTGTACATTACCTGCTGAGTCATCAGCCTTGAAACCAGAGGTTAATTTCCTTCCTAGTAAATGAAGCAGATAATCAGCCTTCAGAGAATGACTCCTATGCTGTAAATAAGTCTCACCAAGCTGAGGGATAGCTCAATACATCACTCAGTCATATTCATGCCATCTGTCCACAAATTAAGATGAAGTAAATATATTAATTTGTTACATTTCAAAAGCTGTACTGACAAACCCATATGGACTATTTAAATGTCAATGGATAACTGGAACACTTTACTAATATTCCATCGAGTCATGAGTTATAGTTTTGTAGACTTCCTTTTCAGCAACCAACATGTGGAGAATATTTTTGACCAGATGTACGGCTAGTGACAATCAAAGCAGATGCTTCACAAAGCACTACACAAAGGAATTTTTTAAAAAGACCTCAGTTAGAACTTATATCAACCTGATGGCTTAAAATTTATTTATTTTATTACAGACAAATTATACAGAGAGATGGGGGGAATTTCTGTGAGACTGCCAAAGAAACTGTATTTGTGAGATAGTCCTGTCTCTCTCAGATATTATCTCATAGGTTAGATCTAGGAAATTGCAAAGGTTGCTTCCTATCATGTAGGAATGACATGCCAGATAAGAGAGAGGCAAAGATTCAATTCATCTTCCTGAAAAAAGACATCAGCAGGGAGGTTATAGGACAATGACAATAGTGATTACATGGCAAATGACAAGAGTCAAGGCCATGTGAAGCTGAGCTTCTATTGGTCTTGGATTAAAAATAAACGCATCTGCATATCTGTGTATTTGAGACAGGTTGATTGACACATTGACAAAAGATTTGTTTAATACAGATCTTTCTAAAAGATGACATTAATACAAAATATATCACTGTATTTCAATATTTCTGCAGTTAATGTGATAAAGCCAGTTATATATATTCGTATTCCATTTTTTGAATATACTTTATGTTCCTGCTTCATTCTTTTCAAACTTTATTGGAAATGTATAGTCAAGGTACATAATAATTTATTTTTTTAGCCCATATTCTAAATAAATGTAGTCACGGTAGTGCTTGCATGTGATCTCAGTACTCTGGAGACTGAGGCACGAAGATCTTAAATTCAATCTCACCCTAGGCAACCTAACTATATAGTGAGACCCTGTTTTAACATTAAAAAAATATTACAAGGTCTGGGGATGTAGTTAAGTTTTAAGGCCATGGGTTCAAAGGGAAGGGTGAGGAGAATGGGGGACAGGGGACCAAAAATGGTCAAGATGTGATGTACATATTCACCAATTCTCAAAAATGAATGTAAGTATTATGTATCACAAACATTCAACAATAGAGAAGTATGTATAAGACTGTTTCATGTAATACTTGAAAATCCATTGTCTTCTTTCTTTTCATGATGACTTACTGGTTTATAGAGAGAACACATTATTTTCCATATTATACAGATAAGTCAATGAGGGTTCAAAACCTTTTTCTGAGTTTCCCATGATGACATCTTTTTGACTTTGGTGTCAAAACTTTACTTATTCAAAACTTAACAAAACTTACTAAGAATCAAACAGTGTATGTTTTGAAACATGCAAATGTTATTAATAACATTATGAGTTGTTTTTGCATATGTAGTAGTAGACAATCAATTGAAATCTATGAAGTTCAATTTGAGATCTCTATTTGAAAATTATGCCAAAAATTGCTATTCTCAAAAGTTTTTCCTTAAACGTTTCAGGGTAAAATATTTTCTAAAAAAATTTTTAATTAGTCTAACAATTATCATCACCTACTCTGCAGTGGAAGGACAGTATTTGTCTGAGTCAGTGCCAGCCATGTTGTTGATGTAACTGGAGTCCAGAAGACCATTTGTTTAGAAGTTGCAGTAACTTGAGAAAATTAGTCTACAAGTTTCATGTAAATTAAAACAATGCTCCTGTACTATACTTATATTCATTCATTAAATTTTATTTTCAAATTGAGGTCATTATAGAAGTTAAGGGACAGTTGGTACCAATTTGCTGGCTTGAGGTGAGATTTTGACACATAGGATTACTCGATTAGCCAGACTCAGAATGAGAAAGAGGATAAACAACAGGATGAGGATGAACTAAGTGAAAATTTTTAAATCATTCCAGGTGACAGCTAGTAGCCACAGTTCAGATTTGTGGCAGAAATAAAAATACACCTAAGAAGCTGGCACTAGGTAAGCCAAGTAGTTTAATTGTACATGATTGAGACAGGCCTTTTCCCTCTTTGTATTTTTCAATAACAGCAATGCCAAAAAGTAGTATAGAATCAAATTTCAATAATTCTATCCCATAGAAATAGAGAGAAGAGGGAATATGAAAGTTGTAGGTGGGCAAAGAAAGCAGTTTTCTAGAACCAACAATTTCATTACTATCTGGACTTGCTCTATAGAAATAATCTTGAGGCTGGGCATGGTGGCACGTGCCTGAAATCCCTGCATTTGGGAGGCTGAGGCAGGGGGTGCAGTGAGAGTTTGAGGCCAGCCCTGACTTCAAAGTGAGTTTAAGACCTGTCTGAACTGCATAGTAAAACCCTATCTCAAAAAGGCATAAATAAATAAATAAAATAGTCTTGAAACATTAGTTTGATATATATGCCATTTTTTCAAACCTTTCCTCTGGTCACTGCAATAGGAATGAGTACTAAATTGTAAATTGTGTGTTTGGTGCACCAACAGTTTAAAGCCTTGGCCTGAGTTGCATAGTATGTCAATTGTATTATAGTAGCTAATAGTAATAAATGTTAATGACACTAATAGTGTATCAGTGAAATTCACAATCTCATCTCTTGGAGGAGTAAACAACCCCAGGCAATTCATACCTTTTCCTTCCTTATGTGTTCTTTGTTTTTAACTATCTGCAGAGCTTTAAGGGCAGCCAAGAAAGATTTATTCGAGTAATTTTCTTCAAACTGTTCATATATCTTTCTTAAGCCATAACAAGAACTTACACTGAAGTTGATTTTATGAACAAAGCCATATTCTTGTCATGCTACATTTTATTGTTAATATATAAAGCTTTAATGAAGATACATCATAAATTTTTTTTTAGACTCCAAGGTTGACTCATTCTTATGGCATTTTTGTAGGGCTGTGTTTTTGTCTGATTGTTTTTTGATACCATGTATCCAGAATTTATTCAGATGGAGAAAGTGGCTTCTATTCTGGAAGAAATAGGCAGAAGATACTGAAATCACACATTAATCAGTCTTTTAGTCTTTATCAAATAACTTATCTAACAGCAATATTAAAATTTTTAAATAAAAACAAAATATCTTCTGAAACTATAACTCCAAGGATAACTGCTACAAGAACACATGTATGGTATAATCTTATTTTATAAGAAATTTATATATGAATTTAAAAAAACAATAAAACTAAATGTATTAATATAAAACCTGTATGATTATACATGGTTTAATTTTCTATTGTATACTTTTGGTGTTCTAAAACTTTTTGCATTGTACATATACCATTATATGTATAAATAGAAAAAATATTATGTATTAGTAAAGTATTAGTAGTATTTTCACTTCTAACACCAGATTTTTACTAGTAAAATTAGTTTTGAAATATTTCATCATTTTGAATATGTTTCCCCAATCAATTTAACATTTTGTTGTGTTTCTAGAAGTGTAGTCAGTCCTCTACAGTATCTGCATGATTTCATTACACTATTCTTGACACCTAATGTGTTGCTTTAGTTAACATGAAATTATTTTATATGATAATGATTTTCCTTTTTGTGGATCATAAATGTCTTAATTCCAAGCGTTCTAGGATAATACTTCTAATTTATTTCCCAAAATTTTCCTCCACACCTTTTCTGTAGTCTAACACACACTAGCACTAGCTGCGTGAGCTTTGGTACATTCTTTAGTGTCTTTAAACATGTTTATTCAGTTGACTGAAAAACTGGTATAACAAATGTATCTAATGTCCTGATATAATGAGTGAGATGTTAATGAGAGACATCATGTACCAGGCACAGTATTTGGAACTTATTAAACATCAATAATACTTATAAATATATAATATCTAGGTGACTTTAAAGCAGAAATCATCGCCGGGCGTGGTGGCGCACATCTTTAATCCCAGTACTCGGAAGGCTGAGGTAGGAGGAGCTTTGTGTTTGAGACCCCCTTGGGCTACAATGCTAGTGCAAGGCCGGCCTGAGCTACACAGTGTGACCCTGCCTCAAAAAACTAGGGCTGGGAGTTTGGCTCAGTGACTTAAGCGCCTGTCTGGCAGGTACGAGTCTGAGATGGTTCAATCCCCGGTGCCATAAAAAACAAAAACAAACAAACAAACAAACAAACAAAAAAACCCAGAAATCATCAAGCTATGACCTTCAGACAACATTCTTGACTTCTGTTTTAATCGAGTTATTTCCTTTTGTTTAGTCTAAGGATTGAATCCGGGGCCTTTCCATGAAGGTACACCTCTATGCCTTTTTGTTTTGTTTTAAACTTCAATTCATCATCTTGCTAAGTCACTGAATTACCCAGGCTTGTTTTGAAATTGTAGTCATCCCTGTCTCAGCATTCCAGAGTGCTGGAATTTAAGTAATTGAGATTGAATGGGACACAGATATACCCATTCATTTACTGTTATCAGCTTTCATAATATAACAGCAGAGATGAGTACCTTCAACAAAAATTATACGTCCAGCAAGACTGAAATAACTACTCACTGGTATTTAAAGAAAGTTCAACAATCCTATTTTAAAGTATAGTGATGCATCCCTTACTTTGACTTACATGATTTATTATAATATGACTGCAGTTCTACCCTTTACCGTAAACACCATGAAATGTTTTTATAAAGGTATTTTGGATCACAAATTCCTCATGTCACTCAGGCCTTTAGTGTGCATTTTCTTACTAAATAAATTTCTCTCCTACCTTATGATCTTTCAGACATAGAGAATAATCACATTTGTCTTTGATATTTTTATTCAGATGCGAGTTACTATAATTATTTTAGTGTGAATGTGATTCAAAGGTGACGTTAATATTTACTCAGTGATACATTGTCAATAAAATAAATAAATGCAGCTACAACTTAGAGCATTTTGTAAAATACAATTAAAAACTTTTCTGATTTTGAAGTCTTGCATATGGATGGGGTCTATAGTGAATTAAGTAACTTGCAATAAATAAAAAAATTTAAAATAAATTAAATGTTGAGCAAGTGGTTCCTAAAACTAAATGATCAGAACTTTCTGATGGATGAGATAGAGGGTAAATTGAAAACTCTTCCTAACTAGTTAACATCAAAATATGTCAATTTTGTGACAAATAACAAGAATTCTTTCTTTCTTATGGGTGAATAGCATTTCATTGCAAAAATGTATCACATTTTCTTTCTTCACTCATAAGTTAATAAACACTTATTAGTTTTCCATTTCTCAACTATCTTGATAGTGCTGCAATGAATATGGAGTGCAGATATCTCTTGGGCATTCTGCATTTTTTATGTAAATACACTCAGTAGGTGAATTGCAGGATTATATGGTAGCTCTATTTTTAATTTCTTGTGGATTCTCCATATAATTTTCCAAAATAACTATACTAACTTACATTTCCACCAATAGTATGCAAGTGTTTTCTTTTTGCCTACATCCTTGCCAGCACTTATTTTCTTTACTCTTCTTGATAATAATCCTGTAATTTGCAACACAATGGATGGAGCCAGAAATCATTAAGTGAAGTGAACTAAACCAAGTGCAAAAAGACTGTATTGCATGACTTCACTCATATGTGAAATCTAGAAAAGTTGAACTCATAGAAGTTGAGAGTAGAATTGTAAGTAAAATTGTAAGTTGAGGTATTCCTAGTCACCCCACCCTGGGCAATTGACAGAGTTTGATCAGTAGTCACTAAATTATATTACATAGAAGTATGCTCTGTTATGATATTACATAGTGGGAAACTACAGAAAAGTATGATATAGAAGTCAACTCAGTGTTCCAAATGTCATGTGGAATTAAGAGTATAAAAAAGAACAAAGGAGATTTTTGAAGACCAAAAACAAATAGGTAAATTTGCCTAAAACTTATAGGCTTATCTTAAGTTGTAATAATTTGAACACAGTGCTATACAATAATACATAAAAATAATAAGAAGCTACCAAATAGACCTAAACATATATGTAGAATTGCTACATAATAGGAATGACATTAACACATTGGAGATGATGCTATGTATTAGTTACTATTGCTACAATTAGTTTACATTTACAAAAATTAAAATTGCTTTAGAATACTGGGAAAGTACTTTATATCTTATCCCAATAGTACTATTCCTCGCTGTAAATGACCAAATGCAAACTTCAAAGAAAAAAAAAAGACATTCTGGTGAAACTAAGAGGCTACATTTTTAGAAAACTATGTGAAATATTAGCATTTTAATTAAAAGAAAGATAATTTTTAATTTGCTTATTGCATTAGTAGTGAGATTCAGTATTCCAATATATTGCAGTCCTCTTCACTCGCCAAATAATTAGCATTTCTTGTTACACTCTTGAAACTTAAGTGAAATGATAAGCTGTATAATTGCACTTTTCTGTAAGGTTGAAGACCATCAATTGTTATCTGTTTAAGAGAACTAGATTTGGTTATATAAAATCTTTTCAATTCTATTTTCTAGTTATTTCATTTCACTCAGTTTTCATAGTTCTTACTGATCCAATCATACTATGGTATTTAAAATGAATGGGCAATGATCAAGTTTTCAAACCTAGTACTTAATTTATCTACATATCTAATTACGTTCATGGTGTATACATTATACAATGAGCAAATGTAATGTATTAAAGGCTACTTACTATTGTTGAAATGCAAATGCTCTTATCTCATTTCTTTTTTATCGTATTAAATAAATGTTGATATTCTTAGAAAAAATAAATGGGAAAGGGGTTTTTGCTTTACTTATTAACATTTGAACTACTTTTTGAACTCCTTCTATTATCTGTCTTCCAACTTATTGAAGAGGGTAAAACAAACAAGTCTTTCCTCTCTTCATCCTAATATTTATAAATCATTATTCTACTGAAATGACTGCTAGTATTTCAAATGGTTTCACAAATTATTTTCCTTTTAAAACCACAGAAGAAACAATATCAGTTGTATTAGACTCTGTGAATTCATTTGTATTTATTATTTAATCAAGCTATGAAGAATAACTTTGTTCAGTTTTAAATAACATGCTGTTAGTCAAATGATTATCTCTAAAAACTTTCCTACCCAGACACAACAAATCGGTATTGCGCTTCTGTTGTGAGCAATATGTGGTCACTGGGTTTTAGATACTGGCATTTTATTGCAAAAGAAAAATGTCTGTAATCCCAAAGAAAATAAAATGACAATAAAGAATGAGGCAATGCTTAAGCATGAGGCGATTCCTTTATGTTAATTCCTTTGGAAGTGTCATCTCTTGGGAACTTTGGCAAGTATCATCTACACCCACATGCACATAACAAACACAAAGAAGTAAGAATATAAGCAGACTAGTTCATCCACTATGAAAACTGGAGTAGAGTCTTCAAAAATTAAAAGTAGAAATTCCATTTGACTTGCATATATCTCTCTTTGGTATATTCCTTTAAAAGTTAATGGTGCCATACTATAGTGACTTACACAGTACATAAACAAGTTTATAGTAGCACACCTCACAGTTGCTTCTCAAAACAGTGTAGATGTGCACCAACAGAAGAATATACCCCTCGCCCATTCATTTTAAATACTATAATATGATTGGATCAGCAAGAATTATGAAAGCTGAGTGAAATGAAACAACCAAAATTAGAATTGAAAAGTTTATATGTAACCAAATCTAGTTCTCTTAAACAGATAAAAATTGATGATTTTTAACATTACAGAAAAGTGAATTATGCATTTTATGGTTTTACTTAAATTTCAAACGGATTATCATGCAGCCAATAAAGTGAAATTATGCTATTTGCAACTTGAGACCATAATACTAAGCAAAATAAGTCAGGTAGAGAATGTTAAGTATTAAATGACTTATCTCATTTGAGAAATTTAAAATATAAGTGAAGTAAAAAGTTAAGGAGAAATGGTAGGAAAGGAGAAGGCAGATTTTTTGGGAGATGGGGAATGGAATTGAGTGGTTCAGAAAATGAAGAGAAGAGTAAAAGGATTGAAAATTACAAAGACATGTTGCAAACATGCAACAATTTGCCAAAATAAACATAAATTTTATGCATTGAAAACATACTTTTTTTAAAAAATGGGAGAAGTAGAACTTGTTCCTAAACATTCTACAGTGGAAATAAAATTCACAAACTACAAATCTAAAATGCTATTTTTTGAAAACTCTACAGATTTAAAAAATACACTTTTAAGTAACTGATGGATATAAAAAGAGAATATAAAATTTAATAGTAACTAAAACTAAATATTAAAAATAATACAAGAAAAATTAGTTGGATACAAGTTCATAACTTTGAATGTTTAATTTAAAAATATTAAGGTTTAGAAATTAATGCCAAATACAGATATGGTCAGTCTAAGATGTTGAGCAATAACACAAAATTAACCTAAGCAAAAAGATAGATGGAATTAATATTAATGAAAGCAGAAAAGTACAATGTAATATTGTCCAACAATGTTAAAAGTTGATTATTTGCAAGAATATTTTTAGTAAAATAGAAGACCATCTAGTGAGACTGAGCTTGAAGTTGGAGATACCTAAGTAAAATAAAAATTATTGTTTTTAAAATAGAAAACAAGTAGAGGTAAAAACTTTTATTATACTCAATAAGTAATGAGGCAACCATTAAAATGTTAAAACTGACCAGAGTGCATTTGAGGAAGTAAGTATGCACAGAGAACTTAATACAGAAGTTTTACAATAAAATTCATGTATTTTATCTTGCAGGAGTATAAACTATAAACTTTGTAGTTAGATGTCATACAAAAATTATTTATTCCCTACTAGATAGTAATCAACCTGAGTTGAACTCTACCTCTACAAAATTATGAACATTCAATATAAAATTCAGATTGTGAGTCTATCAAGTCTAAGAACATGAATTTATTTCATATATTTCTAGGTTTCAGATAATTTTAACAAAAATTTGCCACAGAAATAAACAACAAATCAATAAAAGGACATAACTGTAGATCCTATAAAGCATAGCAGCTATTGAAGAAATTTGAAAAATTAAACATATTACAAAACTTATCAAAGCTGTGTGAAGACAGATACCTTTCCAAAATAAATGCATACAAACATATATTAGACACAAAAAGACAGTTATTAAAAACCTTGATGATCTAATCTAAAAATTCTCAATAAATTAATCATGCAAATATATCATTCTTTATAAAATAAAGAATGGTAAGCTTGAATATGAAGTTCAAGACAGGAACACTGGCATGATAAATTTATTTCACTACATTTTCTAGTAGATAAGCTCGAGGAAAGAAGCCAATTTTCAAAAATTGTTTATCTGGAAAATAATTTCCTTAATACTAGCTTTGGTAGATTAATGGGTGTATTGGGTGATACTACACAGCCCCAAGTCCTCATATACTTTTGATGGGGCTGAGTCTGATGCTTGTGATCAGTTTGTTGTCTAGCACTGGGATTGGTGATGTGAGTGCTGCACGTGCCCAGGGCTGGAGTTGAGATACAGTGTAAAGGCGGGTCTTCCTCTTGCTCACTTCTGCTCTCTCTCACCAGCGTGCCTTGCTGTTTGGTGGCCGCCATGAATGGCTACCCCGCCATGCCATGCTGCCTTGGAGCCAGCTGAGCATGGACTGAAACTCCTGAGAAACTGTAAAAAATAAACCTTTCTTTCCCTAATTTGGGCATCAGGTATTTTGTTTCGGCAATGAGTAAAAAGTAACTAGATACTGGGGCTTTAAATTTATAGTATGAAAGTCGATGATGTACAAGGATTTTGAACATATGAGCAAGAGATCATGTATCAGTATGCTAATTGTGACATTTTTTGCAAAATCAAAGAATTAGTAGGAAATTTAATGCCTTTCAACAGAATGATACTGCCACAAATGAATAAGTGAAACATATAAATATATATGAATAAATATTTATGAATATATATGAATAAACTTCTAAAAACAGAATGATAAATTTTAATTAAATAAAAGACTACTGAAGGATTATATGAACATTTTGGTTAAATCTTGGTATGGTTGAGATCCAAAATTTCCCCCCAGAAAAGTTTATCTTGTTCAAGGATTTGTTGCTGATGGGCTTTTGGAAATTGAACATGATTAAATAATGAGCTCTCTAATTTTATTCATGGATCAATTCTTTGATGAGAATATAATTTTAGGATGTTATTGAGAAGTAATGGAAAATTAGGAGGTATGGTCTGGCTGGAGGAAGTAGTTAACAAGAGGAGTCTAAGTCACTATCTCACTGCTGAGACACAATACCTGATATCACCAATTTAAAGGAGAAGCTTATTTTGACGGACAGTTTCAGGCATCTCATTCCATAGCCAGCCTGCTTCAGGGCAGAAAGAGCAAGGTAGAAGGGTCTGGGCAGGGGAACACTGCTCATGTCAGTCATTGCAGCCATGAAGCAGACAGTGAAGGGAGAAGCATGGGTGGGAAATATTTGGATCTAGGTGATGACCTTGGTGAGCAACCTCTAACCAGGTCAAACCTCCTTACAACACACTCTGCTATTGACCTCTTAGTGAAGAATCTACTGAAGAGTACAGCTCTCCTATGAGTCGCTCACGTTTTAGAAGCCCAGGCTCCGAACATAGGAGGTATTTGGGGGAACCACCTAGATACAAACCATAACATTCTCCCCCTTGCCTCCAGAAATCTTACTTTCATTTCCTTATGCAAATACATGTAGTTCATTGTTTAGTATCACCCAAGTCTTAATAGTTTTAGTAGTGCTTAAAAGTCCAAGTCTAAAGTCTCGTTTGAGATTAGAGGCAAACTTAGCTCTGAATCCCTGGAAAAATAAAAAAAGAAAGTTAAACACTACCAGTATAAATGAGTCATTGTAAATGTTCCCATTCTTTGTTAAGATTTGATAGAATTTGATTCTAACTCTCATATTATTCTTTATTTCCATCTCTCTGGAGACAGACAATTTTTAAAAAAATAGAGCTAGGTATGATGGAAAGGTATAATGGAGAAAATGATATATGTCTCAATGTGTAAAACAGAATCATAATTGGTTCAGTTTGAAACACAACCAAATGTGGAGTTGTGGTGTAATATCATAAGTCAGAAAATACGTTTTCTGGATTCAAAACTAGCTATGAAGAACTTAACAAAAGACTTAGACAGACTATACCTCATTTTCCTGAGTTGTAAAATGAGTTAATTAAAATCAGGCACCCATGAAGCTCTTATATGGATTATAGATGACTAGAAATTGTCACTTGTAAAAATTAATATAGCTAGCATATCTCATTGAAATCTTAATGATTGTTAGGGTTTCCCAATCACTTAGTTGACTAGCTGAGAATTACCTTTACACTGAGAATTTTGTTTCATTGTAAAGACAATGTCTTGGTTACTTTTTGCTCGTTGCCGAGACAAAATACCTGACGCCCAAAGTTAGGGAAGGAAAGGTTTATTCTTACAGTTTCTCGGGAGTTTCAGTCCATGAAGTGGGCTCCAAGGCAGCATGGGATGACGGGGCTACAGTTCATGGTGGCTGCAAGCTGCAAGCCGCAATCCGCGCTGGCGAGAGAGGGCAGAAGCCGGGAAGCAAGCAAGAGGAAGACCCGCCTTCCCTTATACTGTATCTCAGCTCCACCCCTGGGCGGGTGTAGCAGTCACATCATTAATCCTGGTGCTAGACAACAAACTGATCACAAGCATCAGACTTAGCCCCATCAAAAGTATGAGGACTTGGGGGTACATAGCATATCCTATACAGACAACTTAAATGCAACTGTTCTAACTTACAATTATTTATTTTATGATAATACTGAAGCAATATGTAGCTAGTGGAAACTATACTTAAATTTCAATCTTGATTTTTTTGCAGGGTTTGAAGCGTGACACAGTACTCTTGCTGTGTGGTACTCTTCTTATGACGCTGTGATGACAGTGATCCATAGCTCCTACTCTGACCATGAGGATGAAAAATGAACTCTCCACTGTGTACTGCTGCCAGCATTTCTAAGTTTTGTGGTTTGTGTTTTTACATACCATGGTGTTCATGACACTCATCACTTTATAATAAAATAATGTTTGTGTTAGAAGAGTTTTTAGGCTAATGTGAATGTTCTGTGCACATGTGAGGTAGGCTAGGTGAAGCATAGATGATCAAAAGGCTAGATATATTAAATGTACTTTCAACTTATATATTTCCAACCTATGATGCCTTTATCTAGACATAATTTCATCAACATTCAAGGAAACTTTAGCCAGAACAATTAGACAAGAGAAAGAAATAAAAGGAATAAAGATAGGGAAGGAAGAAGTTAAACTAGCATTATTTGCAGATGACATGATACTCTACCTAGAAGATTCCAAAAATTCCACCAAGAGACTTCTAGATTTCATAAGTAGATTTAGCAACGTAGCTGGTTACAAAGTCAATACCCAAAAGTCAATAGCATTTTTGTACACGAATAGCAATCTCACTGAGAGATAAATTAGGGAAACAATATCTTTTACAATAACGTCCAAAAACTGAAATGTTTAAGAATCAATCTAATGAAAGATGTAAAAGACCTTTATCCTGGAAACTGTAGTACTCTGAAAAAGGAGATTGAAGAACATATTAGAAGATGGAGAGATATCCCATGCTCTTGGGTAGGAAGAATCAATATAGTCAAAATGGCCATACTTCCAAAACTGTTATACAGATTCACTGCAATCCCAATCAAAATACCAATAACATATCTTATAGAATTAGAGAAAAAAATTCTGAAATTCATCTGGAACAAGAAGAGACCTAGAATAGCAAGGGCAATCCTAGGCAACAAAGACAAGACAGGGGGCATCACAATCCCTGACCTGAAATTATACTATAAAGCTACTGTGATAAAAACAGTGTGGTACTGGAAAAAGAAAACAGATCCAAGGATCAATGGAATAGATTAGAAAATCTAGAAACAACTCCAGACACACTAAGCTACCTTATCTTTAACAAAGGTGCCAAACACACTCACTGGAAGAAAAATACCCTTTTTAATAAATGGTGTTGGAAAAACTGGCTTTCCACATGACAAAGATTAAGATTGGACTCATATCTTTCACCATACACTAAGTTAAAAATCTAAATGAATTAAATATCTCAACATTAAAGCAGAAACATTAAATCTGCTGGAAGATAGAGTAGGTAAAACTCTTGAAGACATTGGTGTAGGCAAAGACTTTATGAATAACAGCCAGACTGCACAGGAATTATCACCAAGGATTAACAAATGGGATCTCATCCTATTTAAAAACCTTTGCACAGCAAGAGAAACCACCAACAGGGTGAAGAGACTACCCACGATGTGGGAGAAAACGTTTGCCAGCTGTCCCTCAGATAAAGGATTAATATCGAAAACCTATAAAGAACTTAAAAAATCCGTCTTGCAAGATCTAAAGACTCAACCCAAAAATGGGCATCTGAGATGAAAACACATTTCTCAGATGAAAAAGTACAGACAGCAAATAAATACATGAAAAAATGTTCAACAGCACTCACCATTCAAGAGATGCAAATGAAAGTAACACACAGACTCCAACTCACACCAGAAAGAATGGCTAGTATTAAGAAGTCAACTGAGTGTGGTGGCACACGCCTTTAATCCCAGCACTCCGGAGGCTGAGGTAGGAGGAGTGTTGTGAGTTGGAGGCCGGCTTGGGGTACAACGCAAGCACAAGGCCGGCCTGAGCTACACAGTGTGACTCTGCCTTGAAGAAAAGCCAGGGCTGGGAGTTTGGTTCAGTGACTTAAGCACCTGTCTGACAGGCACGAGGTTGTGAGTTCAATACCTGGTACCACAAAAAAACAAAACAAAACAAAACAAAAAACAGCAAAACAACAGCAACAACAAAAAATAAGAAGTCAACCAATAACAAATGCTGAAGGTGCTGTGGACAAAAAGGAACCCTTCTCGGCTGTTGGTGGGAATGCAGGATGGTGCAACCACTGTGGAAATCAGTGTGGAGATTCCTCGGAAAACTAGGACTGGAGATCCCATTTGACCCAGGTATTCCCCTTCTGGGTATCTTCCTGAAAGAATTAAAAACATCCTACCACAGCGATATATGTACACCTATGTTTATAGCTGCCCAGATCATAATAGCTAGATCTTGGAAGCAACCTAAATGCCGCTCAACTGAGGAATGGATAAAAAAGATGTGGTATTTCTACATAATGGAATACTACTCAGCTATAAAGAATGATAAACTAGACATTTTCATTCTTAAATGGATGAGTATTGAAAATATACTTCTCAGTGAAGTAAATAAGTCACACATATGTAACCATCACATTGTTGCACTTGTGTGATGAACTGAAACGAAATGTATGTATATAAAAAATTAGTTAAGACAGTTAAAGGAAAAGAATTTTGAGTGAAAGTAGTTTTCTCAGGGTCATCTTCAGATTTCATTTTTAATGTGAAATGTTTATTTGAAAATAATAGAGCAATCATAACAAAAAAGATTGTCATATAGCTGGTTTCTCTTGATTCCTTGAGGCAGAAGTTTCATGCTAATAATTTTCTGGACAATGTTTCATGTCTATATCTTTTATCCTAGACAATTTCTGTGAATATAATAATATGCAATGTGTGGATTATTGTTTTTATCCTATTGCCTGGTTGTGAAATTGTTTTGCTTTGGTTTCTTTCCTTTTGTTTAAAATAATAATAAAAAAATTCAAGGATGAACAGCCATTTATCCTAGTTATCTACCTGACTACTATATACCATTTTAATTCTATTAAAACAGTTTTGTAAACATGTAGCATTTAAATTAAATTCCTTTACAAATACATATGTAACTTTTTAACTAAATCACACCTATTTATACATCCATTCTATGAAATTGAAGCAAAGTATTAAATTCTTCAGCGTATGATTGTTAATTTATATGTACACAGCACATAGGTTTTTAAAGAAGTTTGAACTCTTTAGATTTTGTAAAAATGATTCAAAATGGGTTCTAAAGTATCATTTACATAACTACCTCAGAAGAAATTCATAAGACGCAATGTAATTATATTTTCTTTCTTTATGCAGTGAATATTCAGAACAAAGTAATCTTCATAAAAGAAATAATTCCAGCTACAAATGAGGAAAGAAAGGGAGGAATCACATGGTTACATATATACTTGAGAGAAAGACCATTTCCTTATCAAGAAGAGAAGACTAATAGAAATATCAAAACATTTTCTTTTAAGTTTTCAAATAGTTTTAGTCCACAAACAATTGTACTGTTCTTTTATTATTTATTTTATTTTAAAAGGAATAAAACAAAACAATAAGATGAAACCAAACAAAATAGTGAGAACAATACTGGATTTCAAAACTAAGACAGAAGGAAGTTCCCCATAGTTGCTATATTGCATATTATTATCTTCTAAATAGATGTACTGTTCTTTTAAATAACCCCAAGCTCTTCAACAATAATTGATCAAATTTCTTAAGTAGGTGTTTGTAGTTTTGGTTAGAGATTGTTATTGTTAACCATAGACAGTGAAAAGATATTTTGGCCAAAATTGGTAAGGGTGATTTCTTACTCATGTAAGTGTGAAAAGGTAACCAGAATTGTATCCTTTGGGCATAAATGAGATCACTGTTTATGCCCTCAATTTTTATATTAAAATTTTCTATAGACTCATTTGTTATGAGATATTTTCCATTATTTTATTGTTTACATTCAGCATATTTATATTTCTCTCTAGTAACAGTTGTTTAGGTGCTCATTAAATGTGTCTTGAAAATATTTTTATATAAAAATAATAGAAACTAAACACCCTTTTCAGTTACTATATCTATATTCCCATAAATATAATAAATATTTATTGCACATTTGTTATTGAACATTCTTTTGTACATAGTGCATATAAATAATGTGATTTTTTTCCTGGAGCAAGTCATGCTTTAGAATGGGACAAAGTATCAAGTAACCAGTACATTTTCTAATTGACTAGATGAAGATAATTTATTGATAAAAACATTTTGATGAAGTTATAACATCTCTTCTCTTCCTCAGGGTTGAATTCTATAGGAATTGCCACCCTTGAACCTGTTATTTACATGAAATAATTGGCAAAAAGCATATAGATAAAAATGTGAATATTCATATATTAGGTAACTCTGTTTCTGTTTTCTTTATAAAGTTATTCCTCCCTCAGGTCATGAAAATATTTTGTTGTTTTGTGTCACATAAAACAAGTTGGTGAATCACTCATTAATTTGTAACAAATATTTGTTAAAGTCACAGGAAAGTAATTTATTGCTAGAAAAAATGTGGAAGTATGATTCAGTTCAATTTGGTATTATTTGCAATTCTGAAAGTAAAGTGAAATTTAGTTGTGCCTTAATTAAAATATTGAAGTAGAAAATTACCACTAAAGTTCAAATTGCACAAGAAAATGACTTAAAGATATAAAAAAGATATTCTGAATGATTCTGTGCTGCTTTCGCATTTCTAAATCTTTCCCTTTAACTTATCTTGTGTCTTCTTACTTACCCTCACCACTTTCAAATTAGTTTAAATGATTACTCAGTTTAATTGACTATCATCTGAATACACTGCCCCCTACTTTTCTAATTTCCTAACACTTGATGAGGGGTTGCCAAAGAAACACTGAAAATGTGAACTCATTTCCTCAGATTTTGTAATTGCTTCTCAGAGAGATATTAAAGATGTGAAAATTAATCTAAAAAAATAAATAAGTAGAAATAATATTGCAACTTGAAATGAGATTCTAAGTAATGTTTCTATTCTTTCTTATATGTTCTTCTAGCAAATCCCTTTTGTTATTCTTTTAGCTAATTTTTCTTTTCTGAATCTTTGACATGTACCAAGCAATGTGCTAGGAAAGAATATACAAAAAACTGAGGGGAAAAGAGAAAAGAAAGAAGGGAAAAGATATACATATATATATATATATATATGCATATATGCATATGTATATATATACACATGATAGACGTATATGTATATATACATATATATATGTATATATACATGATAGATAACTACACCACTAATCTCTGTTAGTTCATCAAAAAGGACAGTTTGTACTTTCATTGTTCAATTGTTTGATCAATTTTTTCATGCCTGTATCTTGTAATCGGAACAAGTGCTTTGGAGATAACAATGTATTAACCAATGTTAATTTCCTATTATTTTGTTTTGAAATTTTGCATCATCATTTTTATTCTTTTTTCATTTTAAAATAAAATTTTAAAAATTGTGCAAAACATTTTCAAATTTCAAAAGATTTAAAAGCAGTGTTACATCCAGAAATATGACAAAAATCAAAAAACTACTTTTATTTCTGTGATTAAACGTACTTATGATACATGTTTATTATACTTTTATAATGAACCATAAATATATATAATTATTATGCATGAACATTAACCTTTTGTTGATCTAAATTTTATGCATCATTACATTGGCATAAAATCTTCCTTATGAAGGAAGAATACCGTGTCATCACTCTGGCCCTCTTTTTTATTAGCATCTAATTATAATACCTAACAATTATATTTGTGTAGGTGAACTTGTACACATGTATCTTGTCTTAATTGTGACTGATCTCCTTTCCATTCTACCCTCACTTCTCCTCCCTTCCCCTGTTCTTTTTCCTATAGCCAAAGGAAATCTGTTTTCTATCATCCTTATTTATTTTTGTCTTTAAATAATATATAATTTAAGTCTCCTATATAAGAGAAACCATGCAATATTTAACTTTCAGTGTCATTTATTTCATATAGTGTTATAGCTGCAAAATCCATCTACCTTCCTATGATAACTCAAATTTATCTTTTTTAAGGATAATGAAGTCTACATATAAAATTTATATACAAAATATATAAAACTATATTATAAAATATAAATATTCCATATATATAAATGTGTAAATAATAATATATTTTTCTTCATCCATCTGTTGATGGATATAGAAGCTGTTTTCATAATTACGCTTCTGAGAATTTTACTACTATATATGTGGGAAAGAATGTTCCACTGTAATATGATTTTAAGTCTTCTGGGAAGATATTCAGGAAAGTATAATTTCTATTTTTCATGTTTGGAGGAATCTCCATTCTGATTTCTATTTTAGCTGCTTTAGTTTACATTCCTACAAATAATTGTGTGTACAATCATGTAAATTGAAATTTTTATCTATACCTATGTATACATAGTAATAAAACTCTTAACCTGTATAGCCAAGAGAATAGTCTTGGTGCTGCTTAGATCTTTTTCAAGATGCACTAAGAATTATTCCATTAAAACTAGAGACCCTTTATTTTATCAACAATCAAGCTTTCTTTTAACTGCAAGAAATATTAGGATGCTTAATACAGGTCATCATTTTAAGCCGTTTTCTTATCAAACTCTAAAAGTTCATTGCCATCTGTATAATCGATGGAGGATAATACTTTATTTTAATTTGACAGGCAGAGAGTTGCTTTCCTTAATCAACACTAATTTAATTAGAGGCCAAAAGGAGACACTACTATTAATTAAATTATAACTGCAGTAATACATTTATCATAGTACATTGGGGCACATACAGACTCTATACTCTAAGACAAGGTCAATGAAATTTTATACAAAAGTAAAAATTGAGTTGAATTAAAATCTATGAAAGGGATACTTTTACTACACTAAGAACAGTGTCAGTATAGCTGAACAAAAAATATTCTTCCACAATGATTGAAATGAAATAGCAAATAATTATGTTGAAGCACTTTTTAGTAATATTTAATACTTTATTAAAATATTGATTTATTGATATTTTAATTAATAATGCTTCATATCAAAGTCATTTTATTAATACTAAAGTATGAATGCACAATTTTAATGATGTGCATTTCAGCATTGTATATTGAACCACAATCTTTCCAACTTTTAGTAGGGTTGTAGAAAAGAGAAGTCTAATAATATATTCTAGAGATTAGTGCATTTTACGATAAATACGATTGAATATTTTTCAAGTACCCCTAAAATTTCTCAGAATGGTTTGAACAAGTAATTTTATGGAATCTGAGATAAGAAGTCCATTGTAACACCTGGAATGTAACCTCTGAAAGGACTTACAAATTTCTGAGGCAAATCATTTCATTTATACTGTTCAGGGTTCAATTATATAATGAGCATTCATTTAAAGTACCATATTCAAAAAAAAAGTCAATATTACAAAAAGGGAATGTAGATTTTTATATTACAGTAGTCAAGTCTTATTACTGCAAGTTGACTCCACAAACTTCTAAACAGTATTAAATAAATTGAGCTTAGGATGACTGTACTTTGACAGCAAGAATCAAGAGATTTTTTTCTCAGCTTCTTGAACGATTTCCGTATAGCTAAGCTTACTCTGTCCATGGTGAATTATTAGAAGTCACTCCAAGTGCTCAGTTTCAAAGAAAAATGTTCATTTTATCCAACCTCAGTACCATTGCTTTGTTTGGTTTTTATAGCTCCTAACAGATTTTGTCATCAGGAAATTTATATTGCTGCAAAACTGGCAGAAAACTACTGAGAAAAGCGTATATGAGGTAGTTTACAGAAACGCTGAATGATTCAAAGTTCAGTCAAAGGATACATGTGGCTCCACTCGTTTACTGTGTTAATCTGAGTTATTTAAAAAATACATCCACATATCCTGTGCCAGTGGCATATCACACACACATGAAAAAAGAATGATGCAAAGAGTTACTTCACATAGGATTTATAGGAATAATTCATATAATCAAAAAGCATATATATTTATATGTAGATTAAATTTACAGTAGATTTAATATATATGTAATATATTAATAGTATATATTAAATTTACAATAGAAAAATCTTAATAAAGCTTCATTATTCTGTAATGATGCTAGAGATACCTTTCATGTAACAACAATTCATGACTTCCTTGAGTTAATATATGTGAGGTAGCTATTTCTTGCAAGTTACTGTGAAAAACACAGAAGACACCAAATGAGCCTGATGCCCACAATGCTTCTAAGAAGCGATAACTGAAGTTACTTGGATTAAAATAAGAGGAAAATTAAAAAAACTTATAAAACATAAAAAATCATTGGTAAAGGTAAATATATATCATATTCAGAGTACGTTAATACTATCAAGGTGATTTATGAATTACTGTTTAGTATAAAAATTAATACAGCTGTGGTAATGAACTATGATTATAAGCAATTTATTCATAAACAACAAACAGATTTCAATATGATAACAATAAAATATAATGAGAAGGGGTAGAAGTAAAATTGCTGAGTATTTAAGAGACTAGATTCAAAGTACTGTTGTCTTAATTTAGGACTTTGTAACTACAAGATGTCTCAGGCAAGCCTCATGGTAAACTCAAACAAGAAACTTCCAATAGACAAACAAAAAAAAAAAATAAGAAAAGCATCAAAGTGTATCACTAGGACTGGGGATATAACTCAGCAACACAGCACCTGCCTGGCAAGTGCAAGGTCCTGAGTTTGATTCTTGAAAAAAAAAAAAAAAAGATACAGTTCATAACAAAAAAATAAAATGAATCGCAAAGAAAAATTGGAAGAGAGATATTTTAAAAGCTACCAAAAAAAGCCCAGTTAAATTGTAGCAAAATGCCAGCAGCAATTCACTATGTACCATCAATTATTTAAATGTAAATGGCTCAGATTATACAGTCACAATTCACAGTGAGTGGCAGAATGAATTAACAGAAACAAGATCGGACAATATTTTCCCTTCAAGAAATTAATTTCAGCCATAAAAACAGTCTTGGATTAAGAATGAAAGGCTAGAAAAAGATATTTAAGGCAAATTATAACTAAAAGAGTGCAGGGGTAACCTTACTTAGACAAAATAAACTTTAAGTTGAAAACTTAGAGTAAAAAGAGTTTATTATACTCTGACTAGATTAACTCATCCAAATGATTGGCCATTTTTTACATTATATTTTTGTATTTATTTATATCCAAAAAGGAGCATGTAAGTACATCAAGCAAATGTTAACTGATTTGAGGTTGAAATGCAATGACAGTAAGGGATTTCAGTACTTGACCTTCCGCGGTGGACAGATCATCCAGAAAGATGATCAGGAGGGAAATAGTGAACTTGAGCGATGTTTTAGACCAAAGGGGCCTTACAGACACATACTGAACATTCCACATAACTGAAACAAATACACACTTTTCTTGAACACAGATGAAACATTACTCAGTATAAATCATATTAGTTCACCAAGCAACACTTAACAAATTTAACATTAGAAACATTCATTATGGTTCACTACAAATATAAAAGGAAGCTATTTCATATGGTGTAGTTAATCACCTTTCAGCACTGTTTAGAGTGACAGTGGCTTATATTCTTGGTCTATTATCTTTTAATAAATAGAAAAGAAGGAGAATGAAGAGTAAAATGATGAGAGAAGAAGAAAAAAATAAAGAATGCTCTCTTCAAATCTTAGACAATGTACTAATCCTTAACTTCTCTACAAATTGAAGAAAAATCATTATGGCCCTGCACAATCACTTGTTGATACAACATGGGAAATGTTTATATTTAAGTTTCTATAGTTTATTTAAACACTATGGTGTTTTGCAATTAAATATAGGTACTTTTTGGCTTGCCAAGAAGCATTAAATCTTATGTTTATCATTTTCTTTTTATAAAGAGTGAGTGATAGTTGGTGCTTCCTCTGGTTCAGAATTTCAGAGAAGGCTAGTTTCCATATTTTATTGTCCCTATGGGGAAAGAAATGAATGTGTAAACAAAATAAATCACAATAAAAACTTAAATGTTCTATCTCTTCTTTAATTTTCATACTCTAAAAGGAAAACAACAATTTATGCAATAGCACAGTTTATGTATATGAGACCATTTAGATACTTGAAATATTTATTCAACATATTCGTTTATTCTTTCATTTTTAAATGAATATTTATTGTCACAAACCTGCTGTGTTAGTAAGTGAAACTCAAATTTAAGAAAGTTTCTTACTATGCAGGAGTTTGCAACGATAGTCAGCAAAGGTTAAACTGTGACAATGTGGTATAGTAGTCAGGATCACGGCTTGCATGCAGAGAAGAGGTTTGAACAATTTAATCTTGATAGTGTATGAGTGCACAATCTCAGGGAGGTTATTCCATTTTTGGAAGTCTCAGATCCATTAGCTAAAGGATAAATACAAATGTCAGGAGGTAATTATATGTACCTTAAAGACTTGTCGTAATTAAATGAGGTAATAAATGCAAAGTGTTTTACACAGAATTTTACATCCAGTGTTTGATAAATGGTAGTTATTATTTTATATTACATCAAGCATGTGTTTAATCTTTTTTCTTCTTTATAAAAAGAGTGCACTATTTTAAAATGAACAGTAATAAATGAAGACAAGGAAAACTTCAGGTTAACATGAAATATTAGAAGTGCTTTGTACACTTTCAACTCTGTGATTCATTTATCTGTGAAAACATGCCAGAAAACATTCTGCATTACTTTATTTTGTTTTATCTTCTAATAAAAAGTATAGTAGTGTCTACTTTCTAAGGTTGGAGAAAAGTTAAGGCATAAAGTAATCAAAGCCCAGAAATCCTCTTAAAAAGCAAACACACTTTTGAAGAATGCTTAACTAAATATATTGAAGAAGAAAAGGATATTAAAGCACTTAAACCTTACATTGTCTTCCCAAATTGTTTTCATGGAAAAATAGGAAAAGTTTCTATTTACTCATGAGAAAAATTTGTTTTTTTAATGTTGAGAAAGAAGTAGAAAGTGTGCACGGGGGGAGGGGAGGAAGTGTACATGAAATTTATGAACTATATATATATATATGATACAATAAGACATTTATATCATGAGATAATGTCAGGCGTTTTTGTAATTACTATTGATAATTCCATTCCCCCAACTTCTCCCATTTTAGTGGTGATGACTGCACAATTTTTTGTTACTTTAATTTGCTTTAAAAATCTCAGTGTATTATGTTATAATATTGTGATGTCATAGGATACAGCAAAGAATGAAAGGCAGAACAGTAAAAATTTGAATGTGCATAGTTTAATGAATGTACTCAATCATTAGATTATCTCATGGCAAAATAGCACCTGAAAAGGAACATGCAATCAATCAGATCTTACTATGTCTTTGTGATATCAGATCATTTGATGAGTTGCCACATCACTTCCCTTTAGTGGAGTTTAAAGGAAAGCTTAGGCAAAGTAAAAATATAATTATATTTGTAATTTTGCTTGCAGTCAATGCAAATATTTCTAGACAAAATAATACTTTTTTCAACAAATTTATTGGTTCTCTTTAAATTAATCTAAACCACTCAAACAGAGACGTATTAGAAATGCCCAAAGACATGGTAAGGTCAATCACATCAAAATGCAACCTGAAAATATTTAATTTAGTTGTGCCCTTGTTTCTTTTTTTGTTTTGTTTTGTTTTTCATACTGGGGATCAAACTCACAACTTTACATCTACCACACAGGTGCTTAGGCCGCTATGCTAAATCCCTGGCCCTATTTTTTTGAAACAGGATCTCACTGTGTAATTCAGGCCAGTCTTGAATTCATTTTGTAGCCCAGGCTGGTCTCAAACTCACAAGAATCCTGCTGCCTCAGCCTCCCGAGTGCTGGGATTAAAGGTGTGCACCACCATGCCTGCCTTGATTCTTGTGTTTAAAATTATTGGTCTCTTGGGGCCTGGGTTATTTGGTTCTTTGTTACTATGACAAATACCTGAGATAAATAGCTCATAAGGAGTTTATTTTAGCTCATTTTCTTCAGAAGTTTCAGTTCATTTTGACTTGGTTACATTACATTGGCCCTATAGCAGAATAGTACCTCAGCTGGAACCCATGGTACAGGAGGCTGCTCACCTCACGATGTTTGGGAAGCAGAGATAGAGACGAAGGGCTGAAATCTCAATATCCTCCTTAAGGGCATATTTCAGGTGCCCTGTCTTCCGTCCTTAGGCACCACCTTCTTAGCTTCCTCCACAACTAAATAATGCTTCAGGCTGGCAAGCAAATCTTTTGCACATGGGCCTTTGGAGGACATTGCAGATCCAAAGTAGAACATGGCACTTGTTCTTTTGTTCTTATTGTTTTGCTTTTTCCTGTAGAACTCTGCTTTAGCTGTTTAACTTTCATTTTTTAATAGGGAGCATGCAAAACATAAATTGCCGATATTTGATTCATTATAAAGCCCTAGGACACTGATATTATTTTCTTTAGATTCTGTTTAGGAGGAATCTATCGTAGGTATTACCAGTCAGGCACTGCAAGCATCCATAGAACAGGCTTCTAGGAAAACACTTTTCACAAAATGTACCCTTCTTATCAACTTCCATTCTCAGCAGTGTAGCATAGGCTCTAATGGAAACTAGACTCCATTAATTAATCAGATATTATTATTGATAAATATTGTATCACAATGCACCGTTTCCTAGGTGTCAGAAAGGACTAGAAACTGCCTTAGCTTTTGTTTCAGGGAAAACCTACCTGCTAAGACTTTACTGAAAAATAAACATTAGGGTAGCAAGTGTCAGGCAAGCTAGCCAAGGCAAAAAGAGACATAAATTCATCATCCTGTGTTGCTAAACTGGACATATAGCCAGAAGGAAGCATAGCTAGTTGTTCAGTTACAATATGTTTTGAATCAAGCTATGTAGAATCACTTAATTTGGGACAGCTAATGGCATGATAAATGAAGTGATAGAAATTTATCTGCCGGAGTTTTTCCTTTCACATCAAAACTTCTAAATACAAAGCTCTGGGTGGCCCCTAATTCCTGATTGTGATAGAGGACCCCTTGGTTCAGCAACCACAGAAGCTGGTTTCTATACACTGTGTCAGAAACTGTAAAGATCAGGACACTCTGTTGAAGAATGAGATAGGTGATAAAAAGTTATAGTGAGAGTAGCCAGGGCTTTTGGATGATGAAATCATTGAAGCCTCAGATACATTAGACCACATAGATGTACGTGGCTTTATAAATTTAGTGAATCAATTTTAATGCCAGAAATGTAACATCAAGTTGATACCATAGCAATTCACAGAGGTGTATACAATCTGGGGTAGACTTGAGTCCGGAGAAAAGGAGCTACTAATACAATTTTCATATGGAAATTAGAAACATACTGTTACTATTTCTTTGAGCTTGAAGCAGGCCATAAATTAGGTAAGAAAAGTTGCTTCCAGTGAAAAGGGTTACAATAATGCTACTCATTAATGGCAATGAGGTATGGGTGAGTTAAGAAAAAAATTTCCAAAATACATTACAAAAACAAGCATCTAAGAGGCAATAATATCACAGTAATTTTAAACAACCTTCCTGGGACAGAAATCTCTAAATGTAAAAAAGTAATTTTAAAATAGTTCTGTGCCCTTGTAAATATGCTTATGCTACTTTTATTTTATTTTATTTTAAAGAGAATAAACTCAGTGAAACAAAACAGGGTAAAGCCAATCCAAAGAAAAAGCAGTGAAAGTGCTACAGAACTTCAAAGCAGGATAATAAGAAATCAACAATGGCTACCATAATATATCTTGTTATCTTTACAATAGTTGTGTCCATTTCATCAGATATAGTAAAATCAAGCAAAACAAAACAGAATAAAATGAATCAAAACAGAACATTGAATAAAACAAGACAATAAATCAGAACAAAACAAAGCAGTGAGAACAACACTGACTTCAAAAACGAGACAGAAGGAAATCTCCCATATTTGCCATACTGCATATTATCCTCCTAGTACATGCTCAGACTACCAGTCCTAGGCCTGCAAGTCAATTGAACAATACAAGCATTTAGCTGCTTTTGTATCTCAGTTGCTACCAAGTCAGCCTGTCCTCTGAACCAGCTGGTTGCTTATGGGGGAAGGTCAGGGCTGTTCTTGATTCTCAGCCCATGCACCAGTCAGCTCACAGGGAGGGAAACCTGGCTTCTCTCTTCCTGGGCCCCTGCATGGTTTGTGAAGCTTACCAGAAGGACAAACTGGCTCCTCCCAGACCCAGCATGGCTTCTCCTGATTCACGGGAGGGACAAATTGGCTTCTCTCTTCCTGGACCCTGCATAGTTTGCATGGCTTACCAGAAGTGCTTATGCTGTTAAGCGACCATTATCAAGTCACTGAAGTAAAATATGCTTAAGAATTGGGATATTGAGTTATTTGAATTTGCCAGGTGTCTCAGAGTAGATTGGTAGAGATGACTCTTCCACCTACCTCACATATCCTCATATAACTTAAAATTACCCAAATATGAAGTCTCAGAGGTCAATTTTCCTCTTAAAATTTTGAACTGTCATCTTTGGCATTGTACATTTTCAAACTGAAAGTGAAGTGAGTAATGAAAGAAACTATAACTTGATATGTGAACATGCCAAGCAAGGACAAGAAAATGATACTTTGACTACAAATTCTTAAAAGGATTCATTTTTAGGGTGAAATTTCATATTGTATTAATGTTATTGTTAGCAACAATATTATATCATTGGATAAAAAATCATAAATTATGTTAGGGTTATTAATAATAAAAATTTCTATATAGAAGAAAATAAGGTATACTATAAAATCAAAAAAAGAAGGAATCTGTCACATAATAAAAAGGGAAAGATTAGTGTTTGCTTATGCTATTAAAACACTGTGAATATATTATAGCTGTGTACAATAAAATTACTTAACCAAAATATCATCTTATCAGCCTAAACCTGTTACAGTGTTCTTGTGGACCAAATGATCTTTCCACCAAGAGAATTATGATTTCTTCTTGAGGCAATGGTTGATTTCACGTGCGTGGCAGGAAAGACACAAGGTAATGCGAGAACATTTCATTTTAGTACAAAGGAAGGAATTTCAATGTGGTGTGAAGAACTTGATTGAAAGGTCTCACAGTGGTCTGAATGTGACAGTTTAATTATCAAAATAAAAATAAAAGATTACACTACATTGATGCATGTACTGAATCTATAAAAAATGCCATGAGTCAATAATACTACCCTAAGTAGAAAAATTCTTTCCAATATTTATTGTCAAAACTATTAATATACATAAGTCTTTATATTTAACTTCTGGATTACTATGTGTTGTAGCTTGAGTTAATTTTTAACTGATAATGAAGTTACAAGAAATGACAATTATTGTTGTTGCTCCATGAATCTATTTGATAGGCAGCATATTAAGTGGGTATAAAAAGATCCATGTTCAATGGGTTTTGATCATGTTTCTGATTTCTGACCATCTCTAAAGATCTGAAACGAAATTCTATGAAAGGTTCAGTGAAGTCTTATTTTAGTAGTAAGGTATAATGACCTTTTCAATTGGGGTAATATGCACATAATCCTTTAACCAGAAATTCTCAGAATCCAGTGTAAAGTGTTGAATTAGTTACCTTCTCATTGCTAGGACAAAATAACTGAGATTTGTTACGGTTCATAGTTTTGGAGGCTCACAGTTTGTGGTCAACTAGCTCCAAAGCACACTCGTCGTGACTGAGGGGCATAGGAGAAAAGAGCCACTCACCCTACGGCAGCTGAAGGCAGAGACGTCAAGAAAGAGCAATAGAAAGACATACCCTCTGAAACCAAACCTCTAGTTACCTATGGCATCCATCTGGGCTCACCTCCTAACAGCACATCCAGTTATGAACTTACCAATGGAATAATCCACTGATGGGTAAAATGCCACCATAATACAAGTTCCTTCCAAAATTCTCACCTCTGACTACATGAAACTTTTGGGAGGCATTTTAGATGTAAGCCATAACAGATGTTATACAGATGAATATAGACCATTGACTGTAAGGTATCTCCATGCCTTGTTTATATGCAAATGACAATCAATGCATATTAATTTTATCTTGCTTCAGTAATGAATCCACAATCATTCTTAACAAGGCCTCTGATGAAAACTAGTGGTCCATGTATCAGTGACACCTATCAAAGAAGTATTTTCCAAAACAGAATTTAATAATTACAAATGACCAAATTTCTTTAGCTTTATTTTCAATATCAGACTACAGGAGAATATTCTGAGGGACCTACACTCAAATTTTGCTAGGTTTAGATGAGACTAGACATGAAATCTGATCTCACTTCCAGACACCACTTACTATTCTGTGCATTATCTGCAGGTCCTACAACCAGGACTCTCTTCTAGGAAAATCATACAAAAGAAAAGATTTTGGTTGATTAATATGCAGCCCTCCAAGATTACATATTAAAATCCTAGCCTCTCATGTAATGATTTTAATAAGCAGGACTTTAAGAGCCAGTTAGTTTGTGCAACATGAACAGTCATTAATGCAATTCATTATGAAGTATATCCCAGGGAGCTCTTTCACCTCCTTATCTCTGTGAAAGAATACACCATGAAGTTTTCAATGCTCAGCTCTACAAAGGGTTTCACTATAAGGTAAGCATGTTGACAACCTAATCTTGGAGTTCCAGTCTCAGAGCTGTGAAAGTAAACTTCTATGGCTTTTAAGTCGCCCAATCTACAGTAATTTGTTATAGTAGCCAAAATTGAGGCCCATAAGGGTTGTTACTAATAGGTAATACATTACATTATTTATAGGTAAATGCTGCACTCAAATTTACTGATGTTACAGTGTAATAAACCACCAATTTGGGAGCCTTAAATAAGAAACTTTTGCTACTTTTCATGTTTCTTTTGTGGGTCAGCAAGCATTTGATAGTGTGGTTCTTTTTTGGGCTTTTCTCAGGGGTCAGTTCAGATGTCAGCTACAAATGGCTATGCACTCAGCTACAAATGGCTGAAGCACTCAGAAGATGGGTGGTTTCTGTCTTTCTCATGTAATATCTGGACCACTTTATGAAGGTCTCATAGCTAGGTTAGTCTGAGGTTCCTGGACACTTTAGAGTGTAAAAGCTCTAAGTTTTCCATATAATATCCAGCAATTCTTTTATTCTGAGATACATACAGTAATAATTTGGCACATATTCTTTACTATTCTGTGTATAAAAACTGTGAAAAGTATAGTTTAAAAATCTTGAATTAGAATTGTGTAAATTTGCCTACTACGATATAGAATAAATCATAAGTTCAGTTCTACCATTTTTACTTATATAACCTTGGGAAAATTAGCTAACCTCACTAGTCCTAAATTTTATCATTTTGAAGTTATTAATAAAACAGTATCTTATAATGGATCAGGGTGTAGCTTAGTGTGAGAAGATGTGCATAGTATATATAAGGTTTAGATTTAATCCCCAAGACTAAAAATTATATATATATGTATATATATATACATATATATATATACATATATATAAAATATTACATTCTTTAAAACACAGTATGTGCCAATCCTTACAATCGCATCAGATAGCAGATATTCAGATTTTAGATGTGGAATCATTATATATGAATTTAAGGAACAAGGCTCACAAAGATGAAATAACTTGATCAGGATCATATAAAAAATGAAAAAAGTCAGTTATCACTGTTTTCCCTTCTTTTTTCATTTATTTCTTTGTGAGTTTAAGGTGTATGTCTTTAGATTTTGATAAGAGCATTTTCAATTTGGTGCCACAATGGATGAGCATGGGAACAAAAAGAAATAGAGGATTTTAGAGAAGTTCTAGACTTTAGTAGCTTTAAAAAGTTGCATGCTATAATTCGTATCTTGAGAGTTCTCCTGTTAAAAGTTGGTTCCCAGCTTGGTGCAGGTGGGAGTTGGTGGAAACTTTAAGCACTGAAACCTACTGGAAAATCTTTAGATCACTGGAAACGTGCCCTCAAAGGGTATGAGGAGACCTCATCGTTTTTTTTCTCTCTTTTATTTCTGGATCATGAGATGAAAACTGCTCCTGCCCTGATATGCTGCCTCCCTACCAGATGTTAAAAGTCAACTGGTCCACCTGATCATTGACTGGCACCTCCAAACCTGTGAGTCAAAATACACTTTTTTTCTGTGTAGTTAATTATCTTAGGTATTTATTATAGTGTTAGAAACAGTATACAATCTGTCTAACATCGCACGGTTTATTAATGCTTTCTAGTTAAGCCAATAGTGAATACATCCAGCTGTATTTATTTAAGTTTCATTATTTTTACTCTTTGGTCAACCCTAACTATAGTGCGATCATGTAGGGATGAGTACCAGTAACTAAAACGGCAGCAATTATTGAACATTTTCTGTTGCTACTGATAAGCCTTGTTCTAGCAGAACTGAGTGTTTTAATTTATTTATTTTTTGCCACAGCTCTATGTGTTAGTTAACTATTATTGGTCGAATGTTATAAGTAAGAGATTAAAACCTAGATTTGTAAAGTAATGCACTGTAGTGTTCACAGGGTTTTATCCTCTTCACCCTTAAACTCATGTGTTGAACCCCATATCCCAAGAAGAAGGAATTAAAATATGGAACCTTTTGCAGATGATTAAGTCCTGAAGACAGAACCTCACTGTTGAGATTTATGCTTTTATAAAAGAGACTAGAAATCCACACAGGTTCCTTCTACCGTGTAAAGTTACATTGAAGAGATAAATTCAACCAGACACTGAATCTGCCTTAATCTTAGACTCTCTGGCTTCCAGATTTGTGAAAAATCGTTATCTATTGTTTATAACCTACTCAATTGATGACATTTTATTATAGCAGCCCAAACAGACCAAGACATAAACCAATGCCATAGAGTTAAAATGAGGCCTCGGTTTCAAGTCCAAACCTTCAACCTCTAGCTTACTCTGAACCATCACACAAAAAATTACCTCAGCTAGAAATGAGACATCATTCAAGCATGCAGAAAGAATGAGATGCTGTTTTTTTCCCCCATTCTCTGCTTTGGATCAGAAATTAATGAATCAATTCTTGTAAATTTGGAAATGACTAACATGATTTATTTATCCAACTGTATTGTAACTATTTCAGAATGTGCTATATCAGTTTACATTAAAGAAATACTGCTTAAAAGCTGGCTGTAGGTAATTTTCAGTGGTTCCCTGTGTGTGATTTCTTTTTCTGACTCCCCACTCCATAGACTCTGTCTGTCTCCTAGATCTCTGTGTATGACTGTAGTTAGAAACATGAGCTTACGATATGCAACTAGACTAGTTTGTTAATTTAATAATCATAATATGATACCAATGTTTCTTTGTGAAGGTATAACATCATTTGATCACATAATCACTTCACAAAATGACTAGCAGATTCCCAAATTAATTAGACTCACAAAATATCTTGAATAGGTAGGTGAATCCATATGCTTCCATTCTTAATATATACCTACCCAGTAATTAATTGCACATAGACATTACAATGTTTCTTCTCATGGTATTTAGTACAGTATGCACAGGCTTGCAGTATAATACATATTACTGAAGCTTCAGAATGAAAAAATAACATTAAGATGGATTCATAATGTGAAAGGTAAGAGAATAAGTTTCCCTAAGAGTAACAGAAAATAAAATTTTTTATGAAAATTGAGTTTAAATATGAATTTAGTTCCTTATCCAACCATAAAAGAAAATTTCTCTGTGGGGTCTAATTTTAGCTAAATTACTTATTACATTTTAGCCTCCCATGTTGTTTTAAATTTTTCTAGAGAATTAACAATTCAAATTAAAAGTAAATGACTAGACAAAAGATATGGAGCAATATTATTTCTTGTTTATTCATAGCAATCAAAACTTTTGCTAGAGAGAATATTTGCTTCAAGAAACAGGGCAATAAATTTTTCAGTCTACAAATTCACTTTAAATTATTTATCTTTATTGTAAAAAGTTAAATGAATTGGGACATTTTAAACTGATTTGAAGAAATTAGAGGAATAATAATGCCACTGAATACAGTACACACAATAATAGAAGATGTTTTTTAGAATTTCCACTCACCATCTAAATAAAAAATACTGCTTTAAACATGGCTACCAGCTGAAAAATTTCAGTGAATAACTTGAATGTAACTTGGGTGCTGATAGATATATCAAGTACTATTAGAAGCACTTTACAAGTGTTAACAAGGGCCAGGGATTAGCTCAGTGGCGTAAGCACCTGCCCTGTAGGTGCAAGGTTTTGAGTTTGATCCCTGGTACCAAAAACCAACAAACAAACAACAAAAAAACAAATTTGGATTAAAAGTATTAGCATAGAATTTTCCTCTTTAGAGAACTGAGGGAGACAACTTGAGGGGTTCCCCTTGAACGCAGATCAATTGGTGCAACTTTGATTATATAGAGACTTACTTCCTTATGTTGGTAGATACAGAGCTGACTATGGTATTTCCTTCTCTCTTCAATTGGTTGTAAGCATGGCAAATAAGGCTAACCAAGGTACTGATATGTAATCTCTAAAGCCATCCAATAGTGTCCTGTTTCCTCCCATAGTGATCTCTGTAAAATATATAGGTACAGCCAGATGGCAGAGCCAATGAGCTCTAGGAATGTCAACTGGGTATGAGCCTGGAGAAAGAGGCTACGAGTTCCCAAGGCATAAAGTCTGCATATCAGAAACTGAAGCAGCAGCCTCCTAAAACAATTCAGTTGCTATCTTGATTGGGTTATGCAAATTGATCTCTCTGCATATCTGTATCTCTGCGTTTTGCAGAGTTGCCTTTCTCACTACCTGGCCAGCCAGCTCAAGTTACTCACACAGTTCCTGCCATCCTCACTGTCACTCATCCTTGAGCCACCTACTTACTTCACTAGTTAATAAATTCTGGGAGAGGCCTAGGATCAAGGCCTTTGTCCACATGTCCTCAGGAGGATTGTACACAGGACCCCTTGGCTGCCCTTAACTTTGAGTATGTCTTGGTGTTTTACTCTTGCCGTGGGTTGCACTGGAGGTGGTAGATTGGCATTGACTTACCGGGATTCCAATAATGTCTCAGCGGAATTATAAATATAACTTCTTGGATTGTAGGGAAGACTAGAGAAATGATTACTGTACTTGGATTACCGTACTTGTTATTTGGGATTACAATAGAGAAGGTTTAAAAAGTTATCTAGATCCTGTTGAAATCCAGTTAATGATTTCCTCTAGCTCCTTTTTATTTGAGGCTCAGAATTCATATTATCAGTACATTTTTGGCCAATTGAACTTCTTTGATCACTGTTTTTTTGGTCAGGGTATGGTATTCTTTGCATAAAAACTGTGTTCTTAAACTTTCAAAGGATGAATATACAATAATTAATTTTGGATTCAGCATATCAGACAAAACAAGTTTGCATTGCCAGCAACATTTGTTGCATACAAGGACATCGTGATACTTGTGCTCCAACAGAAATAATAACCAATGAATGCTAAAATCTAAGCTTCATTACCATTTCTCCCAGAGAAAGAATTTCATCCTACTTGAAGAGAGTTCTAGATTTTGAGTGTGGCTGATAGAGAGACATGCTAAACCTTAGAAGTATCTTCATTTATTTTGAATCATGGAGCCAGGAAGATATTAACAATGTGATTTACGGTGGCAGTTTAGGTCATGACACATCAGTTCAATTTCCAAAAGGAATGGAGACTGAAGCCAACCATGTGGCCAGTCACCTAGATTTATATGATGGGACCCAAATAAAGACTGTGAACACTAAGACTAGAATAAACGTCATTTGTTGGAAATCTTCATGCATATTGTCACACCTTGATACCAGGAAGGAAATCATGCTGTGACTCCACAGAGCAAAACACCTGGAAACTCCTCATTTGGAACCTTCGTGGACCTCCCACTCCACATCCCTTTCTTAGGCTCATTTGCATCTGTCTCTTTTCCCCAACCTTGCTTTGAACTTAAAGAAAATAGCTTTCAGTGAATTTTGTGAATTTTTGTAGCAAGTTATTTAACCTAAGTTTTGGGAAAAAAAACCCTGTGCTTGCAACCAGTGTCAGAAATGTGATTGTCTTTTGACCTATACTTTTTTAAAGATCTTATTTTAGAGAGAATAAAATCAAGCAAAATAAAACAGAATAAAGCCAATCAGAGCAAGACAGTGTGACACAGAATTTCAAAACAAGATAATACGAAATCAACAATGGTTACCATAATGCCTCTTGCTGTCTTCAAAATAGCTGCCCATGCCTTCAGAAATAGTAAAGTCAAACAAAAGAGAAACAGATTAGAACCAATAAAAACAAAACAATGAATTCAATACAGGACTTTAAAACAAGATAATAGTAAATCCAAAATGGTTACCATAACATATCTTGTTATTTTCGAAATATCTGTCCATGCCATCAGATACAACAAAATCAAACAAGATAAAACAGGATAAAACTCAACCAAGCAAAACAATGAGGATGTACAGGATTTCAAAACAAGATAATAGGGAATCAGCATTGGCCACCACCTTCAGAAGGAGATCGATCATATATGCTGCATTGAATATTGTTATCCACTGAATAGATGGTCAGACTACCGGCTTTAGGTCTGCAAAGTCAGTGAAACTCTAAACACTACAAGCATTAAGTTGTATTTTATATCATTAGCTATCATCACAGCCTGTGTTTCTCTGGATCTGCCAGGCACTTCCAGGGGATGGAAGGAAGAATGTTGGCTCTTCTTGTCTCCCTGCCCATGTGCTGGGAGGGGCTGGCATCTGGCCTGCCCTCGGTCAGTTCATACGTAGTGCCAACTTTCTTAATCTCTGCAGTCTCCTGTCCTAAAAACAACTTTTTAAAACAATCATCAAATATTTCTTATTGTGCTGATGTAATATTACAGTGAGATTTATTTTCCTGGGTGGCATAGAAATTCTCTTTGAAAGTATTATGTACAGTTAGACAATGAAAGAAATGACTTTTCTATTTTTCCTTTGGGTTTCGTTAGCAAAAACCTTGCAGTAATTTTATTTTTAGTGCTATGATCAATATAGTTTGAACAAGAATACATGCTGTTCTAATTATTAGTCTGTAAAGAAACTGAAATGAAAATGAAGATACAGATAATGATTTCTGGAGTGAAATAATTTATAAAATATTACATGATATTGATATGATGTGTGACATTTACAAGAGATTCCAGGTCCTTGCATATGATGAATAAAGAATTAGAAATATACACCTATAGCAGAAGATGCCTACCTCCATTTAGCATACTTCAGTTTGTTACTTGCCCAGGTAACAGTTCTGGTTATAGCTCCTGTTACTTTTGTCTCCTACAAAAGACAGGTCACTGTGATGCATAATTGGTCACTGTGATGCATATTGTAAGAATCAATTAAAGACAGCCAAGTAATCTGCCTCTGTATTGCCCCTTTCAACTCTATGCAAAGCTCCCTTCCTGGGCCATTGGGGCCTGATATTTTGGGAGTGATCCTGATAGATACCTGTTCATGTAAAATATATCTGCCTCCAAGTTCTGGGTGTTGTTTTGTTACTTCTGTTTGCTGTAGTACACCCAGTGGTAAAAGAAAAAACAATTTATGGTAGATAACAGGAAGGTGTGCTCAGATTCATGACAGCAGAAACAGAAAGGGGGCATAAATGGAAAAAGTGGTGCCAGGACTACAGAGGAATAGTAAAACAGCAAAGATAAAATCAAGTTTTTGGATTTTAAAAAATGTGCATCTTGCCTCTGGTGCCTCTTATTGGATCTGTCTGAATAAGACTGACATAATTGATTTCAGGGTGCTGAATCATCTACTACATGAATCTCCCATGATTCACTCTGTTTCAATCACATGCCTGATACATGATGCCTCTTTGTGAACCGAACCTTCAATAAAGTTCAAGTGGGGAAAATGTTACTGAAAGTCAGACCATCGGATCTAATACATGTCTGATCTGGCCTAGAGTTTTGAAGATTTCCTAGGTCTTCATTATTCTTATTCCTATTTCTGATAGGATAACAGAAGGAGGATTGGCCTTATGGTTGCCCAAATTCAGGTGAATGGAGAGGGAGTGGTATTGAATCCCCTAGTTTTGCTACCCGCACTAATATGACCTGTACAAATTGTTTACATTTCTTAATAAAAATATGATGAAATAAACAGCACTTATTCAGTGCAGAAGTAAGAATAATTTAGGATGTATCCTAAATGCATTTAGACATTGGATGTTTTCTCATTTATTTAAATCTTACTCAGTTTCTTTAACTTGAGCTGGCAATTCATTTAGTTTTAGTGTACACAAATACCATCATTTTTCCCCTTTGATTGTCTATCCTTAGAGTTTACTTTTCGAAATCAGATCTAAAAAAATTTTGTGTATCTTTGAATATATGTATTTGTATATGTATGTGTGTGAATATATATGTAGGTGTCTTATATATAGATCACACTATGAAAAATAAAAATAATTTTATTTCTTCCTTTCCTTGTTGGATGGATTCATTTATTTTTCTTTTCTTGTTTTACCCTAATTTCTTTACATAGATCTTCCAGTGCTAAATGGAATCCAAACATCAATGACAGACATTTTTGTCTTACTCCTGATCTTAGAGGAAAATCTTCGTGTTTTTTCCTAGTGAACATGAATGTAGATACTCATTTTCATACATGAATTTATTTTTTTGAGGTACCTTCCTCTTTATAGTATGTAAAATTTGTGATCATGAAAGGGTGTTTTGTTAAATATGTTTTTCTAAATCAATGTTTATTCAAACATGCTTAGTTAATTGTCAATATTTAATTCAAATATTTAAGATTTTATAAAAGTTATTTTAACTGACAAATTAAAGACATGAAAATTATATAGATATGTGGGGTACTAAGATGTAGAATATATTGTTTGATCTAAAAAGTAGAAGAAAGAATTTGGTAACATTTACTATAAATACATGACACCTTTAAGGAGATACTTAACTTTATTTAAACCATACCAATGTATATATGTATGGAAACATCACATGGTACTCCATAAGTGAATTCTGAGAATAGAATTTGAAAAATGATCTTCTTGTATCACTTGAGAAAATTGTGTGATTATGTGCCTGTGTATCTCTAAGTTTGTGTTTTTCCTTCATGCTGCTAATGTGTGCATTGCATTTATTGATTTTCATGTATTGAACTATCCTTGCTCTTTAGAAATAAATCCTAAATGTTCAATGTGTGTAATCATTTTAAGATGGCACCAAATTCAGTTTGAAAATGTTTTGCTAAGGATTTATACATCTGCATTTATACAGGATATTGCTATGTAATTTTCTTTTTTTGCACTATCTTTGTCTGACTTTGGTATTAGGTCAATGCTGGCCTCAGAAGATAAGTTAGAAAATATTTATCAAGATGTCAGTGCTACCTAAATTAATCTACAGAATCCATATAAGACTTCAAAAAATCTGAATGAAATTTCTTATAGAAGTAGAAAATATAAAATTTGCTGAGGCTTTAGTTCAGTGGCGTAAGTGTCTGTCTGGCAAGTGTGAGGTCATGAGTTTGATCCCTGGTACCAAAAAAAAGTAATAAAATAAATAAGATAATATAAAATTTATATGGTACTTCAAGAGAACAATATAATATTGTTAAAATGAGAAACAGGGTAGATGGACTGACACTTCAATTTAAAAACTTATTAAAAATCTAACATACTCAAGATGATTTGACACAGGCATAAAGACAGACAAAACAAATAACAAAAAATAAAGAGCATAGAAAAAACCTCACATGCATAAGCAAATGATTTTTGAAAAAGATGTGATCACTGTTCCGTTTGGAAAAGATAATTTTTCAACACATCATACTGGGTAGACGAGATAGATATCCACATGTGAAAGAGTAAACATAGATCTATTCTTAACACCATGCGTAAAAAAAAACCTCAAAATGGATAAAAGTCATAAGTGTCAAACTTTAAGCTATGGAACTGTTAGTAGAAAACATTCAGCAAGAATTTCTTGACAATGGATCAAAATATTTCTTGGATATGACATGAGGTACAGACAACCAAAAGCCAGACAAACTTAATTTCATGAAAATACTTTTTCAATATTTTGCATCAAAAGACACCATAACCAAATAAAAAGGCAACAATACATAGAAGAAGAAAAATATTTGAAAGTTACATATCTGTTAATGTGTGAATATTAGATCATACAAAGAATTTCTGATTCTCAAAAACAAAATATACAGACTAACTAAAAAATGGACAACATACTTGAATAGCTATTTTTCTGAAGAAAACTGCAAATGACCAGTAAGCAAATGAAAAGATGCTCAACAGTACCAATCATTAGAAATATAAATCAAAACCTCAATGTTATCCCACTTGACATCTATTTGCAAGACTGCTATATGTTAAAAAAAGAAAGTAAAATTGGAAATGTTGTGGAGAAATCAGAATCCTGGTATGCTATTGATGGAAATATAAAATGATACATCCACAGTGAAAAGCATTATACTGCTTGCTGAAAATTACACACAAAATTGCAATATATAATTCAATGACTTCACTTCTGAGTATACACCCAAAATAATTGACAAAATAAGTCTCAAAGAGATATTTGTACACCAGTGTTTATAAAGTTACTCTTCACAGTAGCCAAAAATAGAAGCAATGTAAATGTGCATTAACAGGTGAATGACTAAACAAAATTGAGGGATAGGTACGTATTTACACACAACTTTCTGGTAAGTGAAACAAACCAAGCACAGAGCCTGGTTATGTCAAATTCTTCTCATCTGAGTTAGATAACAGTTGTATTCATAGAGGAATAAAGTAAAATGATGACTTGTCAAGGCAAGGGGATATGGAAATGGAAAATTGCTTAATGGATTCAGCTTCAGTTTATCAAGGTCGGAAAAGTTCTAAGGATTGCATGATGTGAATGTACTTAACACTGTTATGTGGGATGGCTAAAGATTCTTTAGATGAAGAGTTTTTTCTGCCACAAATGAATTTCCTTTAAAGTTAATATGAAAATACATTTGGAAAATTTACCAAATTCACTGATGGGGAAACCATATCTTTCTCTGATTTTATTTTTAATTGATTCTCAGCAGCGCCTGAGGGAGGTAAAAAACTTCCTACTTGTTAATTATGTCTGATTAGAGACTGTCACTATTTAGTAACAATGCATATTTCACCTAATGTCTTTATTTTCCATTATGTTTATTTCCATTACTTCTTAGAATGCACTTATTTTATTTACCATCTTCTTAATATGATTGTTTTACTATCTTCTTAACAGCATTGTCAAATGTATAAAGTACAGATATTAATGAACTTTAAAAATCAGGTCACATACATTATAAAAATATTTTCACCTGTAATTTTTCAATATTACACTTGTTATCCAATTTTTATCTACATGGATAGAGGGTAGATATTTAAATATGTATCAAATATTTGGACCAGAACTTAATTTTGATTTTACATAACTCAGAAAATTTTTTAAATTAGATTTTATCATGCTTGGTTCAGCAGCACGTGTAGTAAAATCAGACTTTATATGTTAACACTTTAACTTGTATATTAATATTATACACTTTTTATTATTTCAAGTGGTCCCTCAATAAGGTTTTTTCAAAATGAAATACCAGCAAAAAATAAAAATTAAACAAATAATTAAACAATATGCTTGGCAAGTGCGAGGTCCTGAGTTTGATTCCTGGTACCAAAATAAAAAATATATAGTTAATAGAAATCAACATTTAAGTGTAACATATAAACATGAAAAATATTCCATGCTTTTAATATAGAAAGTTTTGTATAGGGCTCTGAACAAAGATATGAACAAAGGTATGTTAGCATGAAATGTATCTCCCTTTATCTTATTTCATAACTATGATGCAATACAGTATAAAATAATAAGATTCGTGCAGAAATAGAGGTAAGTAAACAGAAAGTCATGTTTCCATTTAATTTCTAGGAATATTTATTCAAGTTTTTAAAAATTTCTGTGAAGATAATTGCAATACAAATGAAGGGGTACCAGATATTAAGAGTATTCTGCAAGTGAATTAGCTCTTTCTTTGGAACCTGAAATAAATATCAATAGTTCGTGAGTCATTCATTAGTTAGATTCATTCTGAAATTACTTCAGGAGCAATGTTGATATTTTATTATCTCTTTAGCTCTCCTCTTTTCTCCAAAATATTAAAGGCTAAAGAATGATACGCAAATTACTCTATAGTTTCCAAATTTTGAAGAACTATTTAGATTCTGGTAAGGTAAATACATCTATAGTTCTTTTAAAATACTTTTTGATAAATAGATATTTTCTAAAAATTTGCTATATTTTACTAGCATGAGCTCTGGGGCACTAAAAAGACTTATTGTCTCATCCAGTGATCAATTATTCAGCAAATAACTGTGTGAGTGTGTGTGTGTGTGTGTGTGTGTGTGTGTGTGGGTGAAATTACCAACTATTCATCAATCAATTTTTCAAGCGTTACAGACCTAAAGTATAAAGCTTTTAATGTGTCTTCAAATATATTTCAGATTATTGTGGAGGTAAATAACAAATAATAACAGTTCTGGCATAGTTCAGAATAAAGGGAACTATAATACCATTAAATTCTACACTGGCCCATAAAATATGAGTTCGAAATGATCTTACTTGAACAGCAGTGACACGCAAAGTGTCAGCAAATGAAACTGGAACATTCAATTACAGCTAATTGAATTTCATTTCAATTTTAAATTATCATTATTCTTATAAAGAAGTCAAGAGAGCCTGTTGGACAGGTGCTGTGGCTTTGTACTCCAGAAAGGACTGTATCCTCCATTCCTCTCACATTTGCAAGGTAAAATTACAATGTTAGGGGAAAAAATACATGATTACTAGATGCCCAGTGACTAGGCCTTGTGTATTAACTTAATAGCAGATTTCCATGAGAAGAGCGACAGCCGTAGTGCACTGATCTATAAGGGAAATTACTTGTGGATTCTGTATTTTTCTCTTTCATGTAAATATATTTTTTCTCAAATAATTGTTTCATTTTTCTCTATTATCTAACTCCCTTTGATACAACCTGGGAATTATATTTCTGGAATTTCTCTCAAATCTGTCTGTGTTTTTATTTTTTTATCAGCTTTCTGTAGATGCCACTGGTGGAAAACTTCCTAGAAATTTGGTTCATTAATATCCCTAAAAGCCTTTATGTTGGGAGAAGGGTTTTCTTATTAGAGCAGCCTGCGACCTGAATAGGAATGTTGCATTTTAAAGTTTGCCATTACCTGCATGCCCATTTTATGAACTGTTTTAGGCATGCATGTCTTCTTCCTCCAGATTAACCAGTTTTTGGAAACAAGTACCAGTATGTTGAATCAAGAGTCCTATAGTTTTCTTTTTTAAAATTGTATTCAATTTTTTATTTATTGTTTTTAGTTTTTGTTTTATTAGTACACGTTTCTGGTAGGTACATTTTACAGTCCTCTGGCAGGGGGTGGGGGAGTTGGCACATGTATATAATACACTTTTTTAAAAAATCCCTCTTCTTTCCCTTCCCTCCCTCTTCTAGGTCCTCTTTCCTCCTTTTCGTTCTTATTGATACTGTTAATCTTAGTTCATGCTTATGGTATATCATGTCCCATTAGTGGAGGTTATTGGGACTTTGTACATGGAAAATCTTCATCAGGTATCCAGTGCTGGACTCCAGCAGCAGAGGTCCCACACCTTTCTTCAATGCCTCACAGTAAGTCTCACTCGGCTTTGTGAAAGAAAACAAATAGCCAAGCCTCTTGTAACTAAGAAAGTATCCATAAATAGAGATTAATTCTGTTTACACACATTGTAATATCTATAACTTCCTGACTTTAAAAATCCTATAAGTTGTATTACTTAAGGGTTCTTTACTGTCCCTTTTATCTTTAGTCATCAGTACACAATAGGATCTATGGATTCATAAGAATTCAAGAGATAAAATTAGGAGAACTCTTTCCCTTTCATTCTTTATGAAAATAATTTCAGCAGGTCAATTCTAAAACAGAGACGCACATCTGGCTTTCTATCTGAGGAGGAAATAAACAAATAACTTTACAAGATATAGCCTTATCTGACCTCATATCAGTACTTTAAGAAAGAACAGGGTACAAATACTTATTCTCTACATTATCACTCTTTTCTGTTTCACATAGTATTTGGAGAGAATAATTTCCCGGATGAAACTGATTGAATTTGACAAGCACTGAACTTCTGGGAATGCTTGGTAATATAAAAGAAGTTTGAAAGTGACTTTGAATCTTATTCTACTTCATTTACTTGTGAGGAGATTGGGACTAGGGTTCTTGCTTCCCCAGGAGTATGAATTTTGTTTCAACTTAGCTTCTGTCTGTAATGGGAAGTATTGTCCTCCAAACAGAAGAAATGTGTTGGCCTCTAACATCCTATGACTTCAGATTCTATAGTTCAGCAGCTGACTGGCTTATGAACTCTTGGCAAATGGTTTGAAGACAAGCAATCTTTTTACAGACCAATTATAAGGTTATAACTGTTCTTATCTCCCAAAATTGAAGAGAAACAAAGAATATTACACTTTTCTTAGAAAGGTGAACCACATCATGGGCAGGAGAGGGAAGAGGATACAGCAGAACTCCTATGGGTGGTGATGGTATGATTACTTATCTATTTCATTATTTTTACCATTTACCTATATGCCTGTCTTCATTGTACTACTGTTATGACGATAGGAATAGAATTTGAACACGTAGAACTGACTAAAGTTAATAACATTATTAAATACGGAGACACAATTTTGTTGGAGAATTAAGTTATTTGTTAGGATTTGTTAAATACTCTTTCTTCTGCCACCAGATAATTTAGAAAAGCATAAAATCTTCTCCCCTATCTGACCCAGCTTTTCTCTCCAGCCATTTCCCTGTCATTGACCTATCTTGCAGATTTTTCACAGTCCTGAAAATTTGCTGAATGAAGTCATTCTTTGACTTGGTCAGCTATTCACAGATAGTATTATCATTTCCCTTTGATCTTGGGAAACAAATCATTTTTTAAGATTTTCCTCAAAATTGACTGTGTAAAGCAGGTTTTTGAACCACATCTCAACAGACACGCTGTTCTTTGAAATGTAGACAACCTTGTATATTATCCTTTTATAGTACTGGCTTATTATAATGAAATTTATTCTTTTATATTTACCTTCTGAAATAGTATATAATCTCTTCATGAGAAGTACTTTATCCAGCTTTTCGTATTGCAAGTCAATGAATGAAATCTTTCATAAATATGTGTTGAATGTATGAGGAAATGACTTCTCTTCCAAATACCGGTAACATCTAGAGATATTTTGTTATGAATACACAAAGTAAATAAATGTGGCTGGCTGGATTATCCATGCAGCAAGTTAAAACTGGTGAATGCATAATTCCTATTTTATTTCAGATATTTCCCAGCTATTTCCTGACTACTAGAAAATATTTATCTAGGCAATGGCAATTCCAATTATACTTACATGAAAGTTATATCATTATATAAGTAAGTCCACTAGAAAAACATGTAAATACCCTTAGGATTGTCCAGATGTCTATTAACAAAGAAAATGCAAAACTTTGTCTCTTTTAAGCTTTAGCAAAAATATACAAATCTCTGTACAAACTAATCGAAAACTTTTTAAAAAACTTGTTCTTTTTTAAAATTTTAAATATAATTTCATCATTAAAAATTAATAATTTTAAATTATTTTAAAAATAAAACATTGAACAATATAATTTTACTTTAACATCATAATTGTACACATCATGAGATACTGTTTGAAATCTGACATAATTTGCAATGTGTAATTACCAAATCAAGCTAATTATCATTTCTATCTTCGTATAGGTTTATAATTTATAACTAGTGTTTTATTTTTCTTACGAGAACATGGATGTGTGCTGCAAACGTTCTTTTAAGTCTGGTAGGTGCTTAGAGTAGACATAGCTGCCACAACAGTTGTGACACTATAAAGTCAACGGAAAGACACAAATTGAATCCCAGTGCAGCTACCAATAGTGGTAGAGCACACACATCAGCCAGGCAGTACAGAACTACGACTCACAGACAGGTAACGAGGATAAACAGTCCATTTAGCCTGCTGACACAAAATATCTTTAACTAGACAATTTATAAACAACGGAAATTCATTGCTCATAGTTTTTGAGGTTAGGAAGTCTCATATCAAACACTAGAAGATTCAGTGTCTGGTGAGGACTCTTTGTTTCAAAGATAATGCCTTCTAGTTGTGTCTTCAGATGGTAGAAGGAAAAAATAAGCTTCCTGGAAACTTATTCCATTAATAAGCACGGTCTACATGACTAAATCCTTTTCCAAAGTCCCCACGTCTTTATATAATTGTAAAGATCAGGTATTGACATATGACTTTTGAGGAGAGGGTGCACTTTTAGGTCAAAACCTCTAATATTCAGGGCGATCCAGTTCCCTAGGCTGCCAAGAGATAGAATCTTACATGCACATGCTCCGTCTACATTGCATTACAGCTAAGAAACTCCAAAAGCACAGCACTCTGAGTTTATATACCCTATATATTTGTGAGTTCATTAGGCTCAAGTGTTACAGAGCATCTTGTGTAGAAAAGGATGTAGACATTGCATAGAGTGTTCCATACACTTCTTCCTTTTTCAAGATTTCACTTTATTATTCCAAGAACTGGAAACATGATGGAGTAAAGCTCTGTCACCCCAGGCTATCTGGAGATCTGCCCTCTTACGGATGTATACATATGCACGCCCACAAATTTACACATATACATGCATGTGCACACAAACTCTTCTGTGTGTTTCTTCTGTAGTAAATGTTCTGAGACTTTTACATTAAATATCTGTGCAATTGCAGTAAGCGGGAACTAAAGGTAGGCTTCTCTCCACTGGAAATTGATGTTGGAAGGCCTGTCATATTTGGAACATTTAAGTAATTTAATTATTGTACACTGAACATATCTAGAATATAATGGAATAAAGTTGTAGGTGTCTTTCTAGTAATGAATTTATTTACTTGGCTGTTATTTATTTTTCAGATCCATTGTGACAGCTATCTTAAAACTGGCATTAAGATAATCTTAAAGTTATCTTAAAGTGGCATTATCTCAAAATGAGTATTGCAATATGAATTGAAACAGTGAAACTATTAAATATGTCCTTAATTTTGAAAATGAAACTTTCAAACTCCCAATTTTCCTAGAGGTTTTGAGAAATATTCTAAATAATTTTAACAAGTACACAGGACAGACAACTGTTTTCCAGTACTGTATTTTCTTTTTACAAAATTAATTATGTTTATTGGTGCATTTTACATATACATAATAATCACATTCATCATAGGGAATGTATACCTATCCATGACACAACTTGATTCTTTTTTAAAAAATAAAGTGATTAATATTCGTGAATAAATCTACTTTCAATATTCTTTACCAAAAACAATCTTTGCAGTTCCTAAGTCCAGTCCTAAATTAGACACTTATTTAAATATTAATATTGTTTAATGCATCCAGATCAAGAATACTATCTGCACACCAAAAATATTTTTAAGTAATATAAGACTAAATTTTACTTGTAGGAAATCACCATCACCAACAAAAAAGTTAAACAGGTTTCCAATCTTTCTTTTCCCTTGTCTGCATTTCCACATTCTCGTTTCTTAGTTTCTAAGCCTTTCATGCCACTAATAAAGTCTGTAACCTTTCAGAAGTGACTTTTTTTTTTTTGCTTGGCTTTAATATCCTCAGCAATAATTTAATGCTTCTCTACTAGATAACGCTCATGAAGTTAAAGGAAATATTTTTGAATCAGTATTATCTATGAAGCATTACCTTTAAAATCATACATTACCCTTTATGTCCTTAAGAGGTAAAATAATGTTTCTTTTTATGAAAAGAAAACAAAAGTCAGACAGATTAATTTGTTCAGTTACACAAGTGACAAAAGTGGTAACCGGAGCTGTCTGATTTTAGGATTCATTTACTTTACCAATAATATACAGAAAGTTGTTTTCTTGTCCAACATGTCTTTTTCTAATACATCTTAGTCATAAGAATTTAGACAAAATGTAGCATGAATTAAAAATAAAGCATTATTTTATTTTGAGACCAAATATTCTAAAAATGAAACTTAAGCTGATCAACATATTAAAAAGAAAAGTAATTGAGACCACCTAGAGTTTTTCACTTTAAAAGAAAGTGAATAGTAATAAGATTATGGTGAAATACATTTACATAAACTACAAACTAAAAGCATTATGTCAAACTCTGATGGCTTCTGTATTCCATTCATTGGGAAAATTTATTTATATGAATTTTTTATGAATGTATTTATGGTCTCAAATAAAAGCTAATAAAAAGTCACTGAAGACTTTTGAAACTCTATTTCTTCCATAATACATAAAAGGCATATGCTAATTATTTTGCTTTTCTTGCTTTAAAATCTATAGATAACATTGGTACTCATCCAATTAATAACATATACTGCTGAATGGAATGGTGAACTCTATATTCTTTATAATATTTAGTATGTTTGGGCATATAGAGTTCATTTATTTATTTATTTATTGGTACCTGGGATTGAAGTCACAATCTCATGCCTGCCAGGCAGGCACTTAAGTCACTGAGCTAAGTCCCTGGCCCTATTTTTTGAGACAGGGTCTCACTATGCAGTTCAGGTTAGCCTTGAACTCACTTTGTAGCTCAGACTGGTCTCTATCTCACAACGATCCTATTGCCTCAGCCTCCCGAGTGCTGTTGGGCATATAGAGTTAATAGAGCTGCAGCAACCTACTTCTTTTCTTTTGTCTTCTCTTTCTGTTTCCCTCATTCTTCTACTACACACACATAACATTCTTTCCCTTGTGTCCTTCTTCTACTTTCTTTCTTTTTTTAAAATCAGTTTTCATTGATATGTTTTAGATATAATGATCACATTAATCATAGAGAATTTGCACCTGTACATGATATCTTTTGATTCTTTTTTTCTCATCCCCCTAATCTCCCTTTAACCCCTCCTCCACTCCCCATTTACAAAAGCTTTGTTTCCATTTTCTCCTTCTCTCACTTTTTAAAAATTTCCCCCTTCTTTCAGAACTCATTTTAGGGTATGACTGGCTTTCTCTACCTTCCTAGAAGACTGAGGTCACTAGGTGGAATGGAGGGGACATTTTATTCGTAGAGCATTTGCCACCTCCTGAGTTATTTGGGAAGTGAAAAAAGGTCCACTGTTACGCTAGAGGGACTGGAGTAGTCCAAACCTGGGGATGATTTCCTTGAGAAACACCTTGACTACCTCAGTAGCCTTTCCTTTTCTTTTTTCTCAGTGTCCTCTTATGAACAGGCAGGGAAGGCTTCAATCCATCCTGCAAAGTTGTCAATTAGGATCAACATTTGTTTAAATGCTCCATATAGTGGGTTATGGGTAAAGTCTAGTTGCCAGTCCTTCCCAGGGAATGTACTCCTCCCTGTATAGGTTCCAATAAAGGAGGTGGTTTGAGGTTGCTGGGTTATTGTAGGCACAGAGTGGGCAAGTTTGCAGACCTGTTGGGTGGTTACTAGTTTGAGTCTTATGAAAACTTCAGTGACCATTTCCAGTGTAGCATCTCTTTCAAAATGGAAGGAATCATGGAGTGTTTTTATAGCCTTCCACTGTGTCCCTTGAGGAAGGGCCAGTTGGTTTTCTAAATACCACTGGAGGCCCTTTTTGATTACCCCTTGTGCTATGGTTTATACATTGTGTCAACTTGAGAAGTCTAGCAGTTTAATTAAGTAACTCAGCAGCTCTACATCCTGGGGTGTAGAGCACAGTTACCTGGTCATTGTTACAATTTGAGAAGGTCAGAAGTTTAACTGGGAGACTCAGCAGGGAGCCAGGGGTCTTACTTTGTAAACATCCTCATCCTGTGCAAAGCAAGGCAAGGCGATTTGTGGATGCTACACCCACCCTGGGGGGGGGTCCTGTGTACTATATAAAGGAGGAGAATAGGCTTGCCCCCACCCTTTTACTCTGGCTGCTTTTGCCAGGCTGCTGCCTTGAAGTGTTGTCCCTGTGCCATGCCACCCTGCCTTGGAGCCAGCTGATTGTGGACTGAAATCTCCAAAAACTGTAAGCTAAATAAACCTTTCCTTCCCTAATTTTGGGTGTCAGGTGTTTTGTCTTAGCAACACATAAAAAGTAACCAAGACATCTTGTCACAAAGCCTATTTATCTTCCTAGGGAGTATAGACTGATTTTAATGATTCCACAGGATCTGGGAATAAGGCTAGCATCCTAAGGGTCTGTAAGGCCTCCCTTTCACTTCTCTATAAGCCTTTTGATTTCCCAAGGAAACTTCAGACATCTCTCTTTGGTACCCTTTACAGTGCATGACTGTGATCTGCTAGGGAAGTTGGACTCCCTCTAAGGGCTGTAGAATTTTTGCCTGTATTTTATACATGATTGACAAAGTTACTCCATCAGTGAACCATACCTCTTCAGCGTCATGCAGGGGCAGGACACCAATGTCTTGCCTGCTTGTATAGGTCTGGGAGGTCACTTGTTCACAAAAGTAGCTAACTTCTGGGCCTGTAGGCATCAAAGAAGAAGGGTTAATAGTAGGGCGAGTTTTTATAATAACCTCAGGGATGCCTAAGAGCACGGCTGGGTAATTAGCATGTCATTCCCCTGTTAACCCCTGTTTGTCTCCAGAATAGCTGTGACTTGAAGGTGTTATGGTTTGTGTTCAGATGTCCCCCCAAAACCTCATGCACTTTTAGATGGTACTTTTTGGAGGTAGTTGAATCTAGAGTTTTTGATTGATTCATGGTTCAATGCTAGGATTAAGGGTACTGGGATTAAGGGTGTGTAATTGCTAGATCAGTCCACTGATTGTATTGGCACTGACCTAATTCCAGCAGTCTGGACAAAATAAAAGGGACAAAAAGAAGTTTCTCTCCCCTTTTGCTCTTGCTGCTTTTGCTGTCACCCACTGCCATGTACCATTGCCCCTTTGCCACCCTGCCTTGGAGATAGCCAATTATGGACTTCTACAAACTGTGAGATAAATAAATCTCTCCTCTTTTCATTTTGAGTGTCCAGAATTTGTATCAGCAATGAGAGAAAGATAACTAAGATAGATGGGGAGTCAGAACTTCTGGTCTCTGTCCCAAAATTAACTTTGCAACTTCTTCTCTTAGTACAGTTTCAAAAAATCTCTGATTAGCAGTCCCTGCTATCCCAACTACGGACGTAGATCCAGAAGAGGATTTTTAGAGAAGTAAATACAAACAGAATGAATTGACTGACACATGATGTCTAAGATAACCAAGGGCTCCTCAGAAGCGATGGTGATATCCACGGACAGGGGCATTACTGGTTTCCCCAGGCCTTTTCTGTCATCATAGTAGGAAATGAGAGTTTGTGTGCGTAGTCCCTCACTGTGAGCAGGGACAGTCTCCCTCCAGTGACCTAAGTCAGGCACATTGGCTGCCTCACACTCAGACCAGGGCCCAGGCAGTGGCTTGGTGAAGTCAGATGCCCAGTTTGCTGTCTTCTCCCACTTGAAACAGAAACCTCAGTTGTCCTTGGGTTTTCCCTTAGATGGTTTGAGTGACTTTAGAGCATTGCTGGGGCTGGGGTTATAATTTAGCGGTACAGCACCTGCCTGGCAAGTGCGAGGATCTGAGTTCAATTCCTGGTGCACACACACACACGGACACACACCATTGTCAATTGTGTCAGGCATAATTTTAGATTTTTTTCTTTTGGTACCTCTTCTGGGTTCTGATTGTTGAAGAAAAGTCATGTTTTGCAATTGGGACATAGGTATCTGTGGGTCTATCTGAAGGTTTTGTAGTATACATTAAACATCTGGGACTGATTGACAGATGTGCTCCCCCCCATCTCTCACTACCTCTCAGTTCATAAACTGTTCCTGCTTTAGATTATCAAGATTAAACATTTCCCATTCATCAAGAATGTGGCCCAGTGGAGACATCAGTGAAATCTGTGTGGTGGTGAAGTCCAAGGAGTTTCCCATGGGCTCAGCTTGGGGCCTTATCCAAGTCTGCACTGCCTTCTAACTCCTCCCTGGGTCCCATGAGGTCCTCACTGCTGTGCAGGAGCTTCTTCCCTTCAACTGCCCAGGAGATTCTGAGAAAAAGTCAGGGCACACCTTCTCGCCTTTTCATAGATGACCCCAGTAGCAACCAGCAAGGCTGCACCAGTGACCTAAGCTGTCAGCAAAGTGTCTTCCCAACTGAGACACCAGAAATGTTGCAGGAAAATTCCCAAGCCAAACCAAATGGAAAGGAAGACTCTTTGCAATGAGAAGACAAGAAAACAGCCTTTAATCTTTATGCTTGCAGACTGTTGAATCTTCACACCAGTGGACTGTTGTGGGGAAATTCCACAAAGGCAACCGCTCTACTTGCTTTCTTGAACTTATCCATGGTCAGTGTTTCAGTTTTCTCTAAGGAAATAATGAATACTGCTGGTACATGTAGGGACAGAAAAGGACACTGAACTCTGATGTATTAAAGTTTATAGGTAGCTGTGAGAGTATCTCCGTCTCACTATTAAATCACATTACCTACAGGAAGTCCTACAGAACTTATTTCCTGGCCTAGAAGAGGATGCTGGCCTGTCTCACAAAATTGCTTTTAGAAAGATTAAGTATCACAGGACACAAATGCAAACTGTAATTATAAAATTCAGAATTTTAAAATGATATATATATGTACAAAATTATTCTAATCAACTTGTATGCATGTATTGTTTTGCATCGGGGCTTTTGGGTAAATATGCAAACATGAAATAAAAATATTTTATTTCAATGAATCCAAAAAACATTGGTAGGTGAAAACTACATGAAGAAACATTTCACTGCATGTGATAAATGATAGTTTTGGTGGGTTATAACAATATTTACAGGACAATAACATTGCAAGTAAATGCCAGCACTAAAATGATGGTCATTGCTTGTCTGTATTATACAGGTTATCCTTTAAAACAGTGGTGCATTTCCAAGAACAATAACACATTGAAAGATTCTATCACTAATTAGAATAAAAACTTTAGGATATTTGATTAGATTATAGAGTCATATCAATATTTTATATGTACTATATTTCATGTGAAACAGAATTCTAAAGGATTTGAGTATAGGAAATATGGTAGAGATGTCCAACACCTTGATTTTCTAATTATGTGTATTGTCTGCGGTCATTCACTTCTCGTAAATCTAAATTTTAGGGTTAATAATTTTACATAAAAGTTTATTGGATTGAATATTCTTATACCACAAATGAAATTTTTGGTATTTAGAAGCATCATGAGAATAAAATTTGCCACTATAGTAAAATTCTGAAAGACATGAAAGTAAGTACATTAGAAAGTTATATCTCCCCTAGCAATCATAACTCAGTCCCTGTGCACGGATGGAACATTTTGGTACTGAATATGTACTACAACATCTATGCCTTTTTATATACACTATATGTAGCCTGCCAAAGCTATTTTCACTCTGGGAACCATGAACTGAAATTTTCTGACCCATGTGTATTAATAATCAAGGTTTTAAAATCATAATGATATAATTTTGAACAAACACTTTCATTTGCTTTATTTTCAAAATATGAAGAAAATAGCAATTTTAATTTCACAGAGAAATTAATGTAGTTTTGAGTAAACATACATTTGTAAACTTACATTTTTAAACTGCCTGGCATAACACATACAGGTTCTGTTGGGGACTCAGTGATTTGTTATTTCAATAAACAATGGGAAAGCCACATGTTTTAAGTTAGGCCCTTGTTTTCCAAAATTTTGAGCCCAAATTGGATAGTATTAATAATCTTTACATAAAAATAGAGTGATAAAATTTGATTTACATAAATATTAATCTCTGAGCTATTATAGATTTTTAAAAATTCCTTTAATTTCATGAATCTGAAGTAGACTAAGCATTTATCAGGCTCGAGAAGGCTAAAAGAAATGTTTTCAATGAGGGTTCTCCTTCGTGAAAACCCAGATTTATTTTCTAGAGTGTAATATACCCAAAATATATAATCTACAGTGTTTTAGAATGCTTTCTTCTGCAGGCCTGAAACTTATCTTTTTGCTGTATGGGATCACAGCCCAACTGAAAAAATCAAGAAAGTGATGTGATACTGAGTGTGAGTATAGTGGCTCTATCTTCCTTGGAAATAAATTTGAGAATGATTAGAGGCCTTCCTGCAGTGATGTGCTGGTAAGTATTTGTTAAATGTTTATAGTGTTTGTTAATTTATATGACACAAATATTCGCAACACATTTAATTTTAAACTACAGATTAAATGTCAACTAATTACACAGGTTTCTAATAATTTATCGATTAGCTCATGGGAACCAGTCGATAGTGGTTCTTGCTCCACACTGCACTGATGTTAGTTAAAACTGAACACAGTGGTCTGTTATCAATAACAGAAATTTATTCAACCTGGTACCATAAGGGACATTTGGTGAGAATAGCATGATGTTTAAAATTGTTTCCAATATTAACAAATCCTTCATTTTTTTATTCTACACACTTGCATGTTTTAAGTTCAAAGAAAACTCCTATTTTGGCTTTCAGGGTATGAGAGTATGATGTGTATTTTATCTGGACTGGCCTTTTGATACATAAAAATAATGAAGTGCAGGGGCCATACATTTTGAACATTCTTTATGACACAGTGGATTTCCTGAGGGCAGGACCCCAGTGAGACACGTCTCTATAATCTAGTTGGTGTATCTTTTCTTAAATAAGTTGCACAATAAATTCCTTCTTTTCTGAATGAATGAATGCATAAACAAATGAAAGAAAAATTAATTGTGTATTTTGGCATTCTGGCAAGGAAACGTGATAAAGGATGAGGACATTATTTGTACAATAAATCTGAAAGCATTGGTTTTTTGTTTTATCATTCTGACAGAAAAACAAAGTTAATCTTCATTCAGTCTTTTGTTTTAAAAATTAAGACCAATTTGAAGTCTGTAGATGCTGCAGTAGTAGAGATATTTGTAAATAGAATTTGAACAGGCTAAGGACTTATTGATTTAACAATCACAGCTTTGTTACAGTAGGTGGAATTGTGGGTCTCCACACTAATGTTGTTTGATGAACAACAATGGGAATGTAGACACAAACATTGCTGTAATGGAGTATGTCTTTCAGCCCTTCATGTATAGGATATTCTATTAAAAATTCAGTGAGCTATGCACATAATTAGACATTCCTGCTGTCACAGTGAATCACCTTTGTGAGCACTCTGATGCACTTTGACATGGGAGTTCAAGTTGGCTGCTTTGCCTCTAAATAAGGATTGCAGACTAATTCGCATGCACTGGTTTTGCATTTCAAATAGTTCAGCAAGGTTCCTTTTAAACAAACAGCCTCTGAAAATAAGAGATGTCATTATTTTAGATATTTCTTCTCTGTCTAGGGATTTTGAAGAAAATCACAGGGAATTTCTTATTTTCACGATGACTGTCTTTAATGTCATGTTGTGGAGTAGAGAAAGTGAATGGGTAGGAATGGTATGTATACTTGAAAACAAAGGGCTGCTCCGCATAATAAATAATAGTAAAATATGTGTGGTAGCTAGTCACCAAAATGACCAACAAAGAGTCCTACTTTATGATATTCACTCATTTACACTGGTATTTTTCCTTTTCACATTATATCAGAGTTGCTTGTGAAATCAAATGAATATGACAGAAGAGATGGAGGAGAGGGTATTCCACCTCTGAGATTAACCCATTAAAAGCACTTGATTTCTTTCTCTCCCTTCCCATTCCACTCTCATGATTTTCTCTGGAGGAAGCCACCTGTTGAGGAACATCAGGGATTCTTCCACTTGAAACTGGAAGAATTCAAAGAAGGATTCCTTTCTAGCATTTTCAAAGGGAGCATGGAATTTAGGACACTTTGTCCTTATGATTATAGGCTCCATAACTGTGAAAGAATAATGATACATTGCTCTAAGGAATCTATTATAGTACTTTGCAGTGACAGTCCTAGAAAACTAAAATACAGTTAAGTCCCCCACTTACGAACATTCAAGTAAAAGTTTCAGTTAGAAACAGACTTCACATTAGGTAGATGGTAACAAATTGTGGAAGTAGTTCACATGTCTAGCTTACTGTTCTTAAGGTAACTATAATAGTAAAAATAGTTTATGTATAGTTGTACTGCACCTCAAAGTAAAAATAGTTTGTTTAGAGTGATTTTGTATGTGCTTGAATTTTTTTTTTTTTTTTTTTTTTTTTTTTTTTTTTTTTTTTTTGCGGCACCGGGGATTGAACTCACAGCCTTGCGCCTGCCAGGGCAGGCACTTAAGCCACTGAGCCAAACTCCTGGCTCTGGTTTTTTTGAGGCAGGGTCGCACTATGTAGCTCAGGTCGGCCTTGCACCGCGTTGTAGCCCAAGCCGGCCTTGAACTCACAACGCTCCGCTTACCTCAGCCTCCCGAGTGCTGGAATTAAAGGCGTGCGCCACCACGCCCGGCTTGTGCTTGAATTTTTAAAACACTTTTTATGGTATATTTGTGTCAGAAATATACAAGACTCACTTTGTCAGACCATGAATTCCACTTGCAAACCTTCTCCCAGAATGAAACTTATTGGTAAGTTGGGGACTTATGGTAGGTGACAATAAGAGTTATATAAATGATATGTCTGTCTGAAGTGATGGAGTCCCATGGTTGAAGAGTGCTATTTTATGTAGAGGGAGAAAATTCTTCAGCGATGATACAATCTTGAGTGAACAATTTGTTTTCTTAATTGTGCTGGGCCTTAAATGTTCAACTCTATATAAAGTCCTTTTTCTTCCATCAGTGGCAGGGGTAATTTGAGAAGATAACACAAGTAGATCTTTTATCTAC